>BRDA01081666.1:0-36588 GCA_036984385.1 Crenuchus spilurus | reverse complement strand
TATTGGTACTTGGTATCGGCAAGTACTTAAATGTAAGTACTTGTACTCGTACTCGGTTTTAAAAAATGTGGTATCGGTGCATCCCTACTAATAAGTTAACAGCGACTCATACATTATTATTTTTGCAAAAAATATATATTTTTTTCTTTTTCTTGTGCCTATGCTGTTTTTATGACAACAAAAAAAAACAAAAACAGACAAGGTAAGCATCTAAAACAGACAAGAAAAGCACCCGTCTCCCTGTACAAAGTTAGTTTTAAGGCGTTCCACTTTGCCTTTGGTCTTTATTCCTGCATACACACTTATGTAAAGGTGAGCTGGGCTGGGAGGGGTAATTACAAGAGGACAGCTGAACATGAAAGTAATTGTATTCCATTGCTTCCACACTACATGTAATTGGGTGTTAAAGATATCCTTTGCCAGTATGCTGAATGAAATAGGATCAGTGAACCCTACTGGACCCTCCAAATCTCATTCCAAATGTATGCAGAGCGCAATGGTTTTATCGCATGTTTAACAAATGTAGTAAAGTGAAGTAATCAAAAAGAGACACCAATATAGACAAAAGCACAACTGTCATATGTGCTCACACTTTACACGATGGTACAAGCTTAGAGCTATATCAGATTTGTAATAATGCCATATTCTTCTATAAATATTACAATATAGCCTACTGAGTTTACAAAAAGTAAACAGGAAATTGGAAATGCAGTCTAACACATTTTAATTCCTTCCACTACCATCTTTTATAGAGTACATAATATAGTGCTTTTTCAGTAGGAATTTCCAATACATTTGCCAGGTTTTGATTTAATAATCAATTACATATGAAGGCAAATGCTTTAACTGTGACTTAATACAATTTACAATAGCAAAGCCTGTGGCTTAGTATTAAAATTGACTATTAAATATTTTATTTATATCTATACGAATGTTAAAGCATGCAAGGAAACAGACCATAAGTGTGTATATGATGTTTTCTTTCTGAGAAGTCCTACATATTCCCAGCATAGTAAATGTAACCTTTCCTTCAATAAATCTTCCTAACTACAAACACAAATTCCTCATGGCTGGGTTCACCACAGGAATAGACTCACTGCGACAGATGGTGAGTACATCCACGCCTCCACATACTCATTACAAATGAGGCTATGGTTATGTATGATATCGTCGCCATGGCCCTGCTCTTTGAACAGAATCTCATTTTTCACCAGACTCTCAACGAAAACAACGGCTCGACCCTGTCTCTGAGCCAACAGCGTAACAGGATCAAGGAGACATGAGAGAAGAACAGACAAGCTTAGTGGTAAGAAGTGCGACAACTAAACCCATTAAACCCAGCGGAGAGGTAGAACAGAATCTCTCTGCATTCACAAGAGCTGTCTGCCAGGACAAAACTGCTGCCAGACTCAGTAGTGGATCCACACTGCATTTGACCTGGCTCCGCTCTATGACTGTTGTTGCCTTTTGGTTTGCCCTTTCAATCTTCTCATCTCTGTGGGTGGCTGCCCTTGCAGGGATCCACAGGTCAGCACTATAAAAGAAAAATCAAAATAAGGCGGGGTGTACCTTGACCCTTTAATCTAATGTATCCTAAAAAGGTAATTGCCCTACGTTCAACTCCCAGTGCAGCACAATACAGTACAGACAAAAGGCAAAGCCGTCAGCTGCTGGGCTTCCTTCATTTAACAGCATTATTCATGTATCTCTCCCGCTCTCTGTTCCCTCACAGCCACTGTTCACACTCTTTCATGCTCAGAGCCTAAAGCACATCTTAGCATTCAATTACCAAATAATATCTGGTTAAATCCACCACAACCCAAAGGAGAGAACAGTGATGTTTAATTGTAGGTCTGGAGGCAAAATGAAAATGGGCACAATGAAGAGTGATGTTAATAATCTTCCTTTCTTTTTCTCCTCATCCTAAGAGTCTTCCTCCCTTTCTTCTTCTTTTTCTTCTTCATCTTCTTCTCAAGTACTTCAGTCAGTATTTTGTGTATAGAACTACTTAACTCTTTCTACTGATACTACACACCCTCACACACAGTTTCTTAGCAGTTTCAGGGGAGCTTTTGATGTAGATCTTGTCGCTGGGCACCATTTAGTCAATATGATATATATTCAGTCAATATGAATATGAAAGAAGAAAAGGAAATAATCCTACAGTCACTGGGCTCATCAGTGATAGTGAGGAGTGCTTCTACAGATGCGTAGTTGTCATCAACACTTTAGAGCTGAACATGCTCAAACAGTGAAGATGACAATGTACTTCAGAAGAAATTCTCCACCCATGCCAACCCTCACCATCGCTGACAAGACTAAAATGCTGTGCATTCCTTGAAATTCCTGGGAACTACAATCATCACTGATGTGAAGTGGGACATTAACATCAGGTCCATCACAAAGAAAGCCCAGTAGAGGATGTACTTCTTGTGTCAGTTTGAAGAAGCTCAATCTGCATTAAGAGCTGATGGTTCAGTTCTACACAGCAATTATAGAATCTGACATCATCACCACCTCCATCACAGTCTAGTGCAACTCTGCCACCAAACATATCATTCAGAAACTGTAGCGTTTCATCAGATCTGCAGAAAAGATCACTAGTGCTAACGAGTGCTGGGCGATAAAACTGAATCTATTTTTTTCACGGTAATTTTTCCCTAAATGACGATGATAAGCCAGGACAATAGAATTCGATAAGCATTATCGTTTGTTTCCATTTCACGTCTAAGCAGCTTAACAGTGAGTGCTGGTCTAATACTTCTGCCTCTTAGCTCCTCCTCACCAGCGCCGCCAAAATGTGCTGTTGTGTTTAAGACAAGCGTGTGATTGGGGGAGAGCGTAGTGGGGCCGGGCTAGAGAGTGCGAGGTCGCTGTGTGCTCATCTGTTTGTGTGAAAAAGAGGCGGGGGGCTCGCTGTGTGTGTGCGTCAGCATGAACTCTAGCTTTAGCCTGTTAGCTTGGCTCTCTAGCCTGTTGTTATTTTGGAGTGGCTGCAGCCGACTGTGAACATTGTAAATTTCGACAATAAAGCGACAACTGTAAACGTCTTTCTCATCCATCCTTTCAACACGTCAAGCTGGACGCTACAATATTATGTTCTGGCAATAAACAATTTAACATTTTAAATAGTAACATTTCATGTATTTAGTCTGCTGTTTTAAGAAAGATGTTGTTTACAACTATGACAGTGTTAGAAAATGTACTATCGTGATAATTATCGAGTTTGATCAATATAGAAAAATTTATCGTGATAAAATTTTTGGACATATCGCCCAGCTCTAGTGCTAAGCTGCCCACCCTGCTTTTGATGTGCACATCTCCAGAACCAACAAATGAAGAAAAATATTGTTGACCCATCACACCCCATTCAGCTTATTCTCTCAAGCAGGCAGTTCAGGCAATTGATAGTCAAAATAACCAGACTGTAGAAAAGCTACTTTCCTCACACCATCACACAGTACATAAGTGTAGTTATGATACCTGACTCAGTTTTGTACTCAAAACCCCAGATTCTATTGATACCTCCCACCCAGTTGCCACACTTTGCACTTTAATATTCTTCTATTATTTTTGCTTATGTTCACCAATGTGTGAATGTGTGTGTGTGTTTATATTGCAGCACTAGTGGATGTTCTATTGTCTACTTCATCTTCTGTGTATTGTGTACTGCGAGTCACTGTGAGACCGATGACTAATTCCTTGTATGTACAAACATACTTTGCCAATAAAGTCTAATTCTATTTCTATTCTGTGATCTTTTTACTGATCTCTTTTTACTTATTTCTCAACTGATCATTACACAATCCCACAGTTCCAAATGTTTGTGTAGTGGGTAACAACAATGCCTCCCATATGATAGACTGGGGTTCAATTCCCAGTCTGGGTAAGTACACTATCCTATACCAATAAGAGTCCTTAGGCAAGATTACATCCACACAACATAAACCTCCAAATATAACATGACTGAAATTGTCATGTTGCTCTGCATAAGTTTGTACACCAAATGCTGTAATAGTAAGTATATAACACTCACTAGTGCTCTTTTCAGAAGTACTTGGGTTCTGTCCTTACTGATTTTCCCTTTTTCATTTGTTATTCAGATCCTCACATCACAGATTTCCCCCCCATGGTACAGAGCACTTCCTACTGTGACACAATACAAACACGTATGCTACTATGACATGCTATCCATTACAAACTGCTTAACCAGGACAAAACACTTCCTGCCGAGGACCCAATGGCACTTCTGCACTAAGGAGCCTGTGGGTTTTCTGCAGCACAACAGACTCCTCGGCTTCCACATCAAAGCTGAGCTTATGGTCTGCAAAAAACACATCCGAGAGAGGAATCACTGCTGGGGGTACATTCCATAATTTGCAGCACAATTTCATCTGTGTGATGAGGACCCCTGAGGATAGTATCACCTAACAGAGCCAAAGGGCCTCCGCAGTCACATTTGGGTTACTCCTAAATTTCACTATAGGTTTTGTCACTTTTGTACAGTCCTGCTTAACTGTATATCTCACCATATCACACAAACTAGACACATTAGTCTAGGAATATTTAGAAAACAATCAAGTTTACTAATCATTTGTAATAAAAAGGTCTGATCATCTTCAGTTCTGCGGTTTTCTACTTCAACTCTCTAAATCACTGCTGTTGTGAGAAATCGAAAAAAAAAAAAAAACATTTGAAATGCCCTCTAGGCACACCCTAGGCAGCAGTTTTGTGATAATTAGTCTCAAAATCCTTCTTTTGCTTCAACTAAAATATGGAAAATATACTTTTGTGGATTTCTTCTCATCACTGGAAAATGAAATGTAATATAAAACAAAAGTATTAGGACACACCTCTAAATTAATTATTCTGTTTAATTTAGTCCCTTTGCCACATGTGTATAAAATCAAGCATGAAGCAGTTGTGTGTGCAGTTGAGTGTGGTATTTTAATAGGATACCACCACTGCAACAAGTCAGTTCACGAACATTCCTTCCCTCCTAGATATTCCGTGATTAATTGTGAGTGATAGTATTGGAAAGTGGAAGCTTTTACGAACCACAGCAACTCAGGTTACAGGTTACAAAGAGAGGTCACCAACTGCTGAGGTGCAGAATGCATAAAGATGGCCACTCTGCTGTTCCAAATCTCCTCTGACATTAACATCAGTACAAAAACTGCACCTGGAACGTCATGGCATGGGTTTCCAATGGCCAAGAAGCTGCATGCAAGCCCTGCATCGTGAAGCACAATGCCACATGTCGGATGGAGTGGTGTAAAGCACACCACCACCAGAGGAAATGTATTCTGTTGTGTGACCAATCTCACTTCTTCATCTTGCAGTCTGATGGATGACTATGGGTTTATGGGTTGGCCTAGACCCCTTAGTTCCAGTGAAGGGAAAGGGCAATGCTTCAGCATACCAATATATTTTGGATATATATAAATTGTATGCTTCCAATTTTGTGTGCTTCCAACAGTCCATCATGAATGTACTCCTCTGTACAAAACAAGGTTCTTAAAGGAATGGTTGGGTGAGTTTGACGTGGAAGAACTTGACTGCCCTGCAGAGTCCTGACCTTGACCCCATCAAACACCTTTGGGCAAAAATTCCCACAGACACATCAGAATCTTGTAGAAAGCCTTCCCAGAAGAGTGGAAGCTGTTATAGTTGCAAAGGGGGTGAGGGTGAGGGGATTAATGGGAATGAGATGTCATAAAAGCCTCCTGTAGGTGTAATGTGTATGTGTCCCAATTCTTGGCCGTATAGTCAAGGAAAAAATGTATTAAGGCAATTTCTCGGTTTTTCCTAAATAGTTATCATTTTCATATTCTTACTTCAGTTATCATGTTTGCCTATATGACCTAGTCCTAAACATTACAGCTTTCTGTTCTTAGTGTGAACCAAGAGATCTTCACTTTCCCATGGTGCATTTATATCTGCGGACCACTAATTCATCCCTTCTGATGTTTCAAAACACCACTTAAAAAAAGAACAGAACCATTCTGACTGAGAAGTCCTCATTCCTGCTGAGTAGAGCTGCAGTGTGTTGTGGGTCCACATGTTATTTAGAGGCACTTGGCACTTGTCTGGGGAAACACCATCATTACAAATTAGAGTAGGGTTCAGTGGAGGCCTATAGGTCAAACAGGCATCATATCAGATAAGGCCTTTCCACAATCATCTAAAAACCTGATCCCAGAACAGCCAGTAGCATTATGACATGCCCTCGCTGTGCCAAATGAACTTTATCCTCTGGTTTAAATTCTACCTCCGTGTTTGTAGTTAGTGGATATATTTTTTTCATCAGGCTGTGGGGGGACTTCTCAGTAATGACCTGATCTACTGACAGTGGTACCAATAGAAGGTTTTGTTGTTTTTGGACACAGGTGTATATCACTGCACAAAAAAAGCTCATTTTATAGAGATTACTTGCTCTTGCAAACTGTGAAAACACCTCTGCTTGTAACTGAGATAAATGTAAAGTTAACTGTCACAGGACAGGTGGCTCACTATAAGACGTGGTTCGTTGATAAGTGTGGGTCTTTTTGTCACAAGTGTGTCTGTTGCAACAAGCTTCAAATGGTCAAAAAACCGTTGAGCCGTCTGAATGCTTGCCAGAAAAAAGGCAGTGATGTTTGGGTGAATAAAAGGGGTAGAAACCTAAGCACTGCCAAAGTCAGACAGGTGCCCACAAGTAGTGCAACCACTTCCTCTCTCCATTCTCTCTCAGTCTGTGGGAGACCTATGGGAGATTTCCTTTTCTCATGGGCTGGACCTATTGTCTTTCTCTAAAAGACAATGAGACAACACACATGCCTTCAGAGACACTTCAACACAACCTAACTAAGCTATTCATAGTATATGTGCGATTTTGTGGGAGATTCAGGATCATTTAAAAGCATTAATGGCAAGACTTTTAAATTCATTTAACACCTAACATGGTTTAAAGTCTCAGAGAATCATAGCAGATATACAAAAGATTGGAAGAGAAGTCAAAAAGTGATGCAATTACAGTAAGTTTAGGTTTGTGCTTACAGCTCTAATATTTAGTGTATGAGGTGTTAGGGGAGACACCCCAGCTGACTGTAGTTACCGAGGGGGATTTCCAGTTGCAGCATAAATACATGGGAGAGGCTGGGAGTATACTTTGTGAAACACTAAGATAAAAGTTGATTCTATAAAGAAATCAAACGGAAAAAGCAATAGTGAAACTAAACAAGGAAACAATATGAAATGAGAAGAAGCATAGCTAAGAGGAGTCAAATAAAGAGAGAGAGAGAGAGAGAGAGAGAGAGAGAGAGAGTGTGAGGGGGCACATTAAGGTCCAGGTTGACCCAGAGCTAAACTGAGAAAATTCCCCTGATAAGCGTTTCCCCTCTCACAGCCCCGTGCAATAATCGGCACTGCATGCAAATTACCTAAATGCAGGCGGATTAACCAAATGGATGGGATTAGTAAGCTAATCAAACCATTATTAGCTTGTGTGGGAAGAATTGCAGCTCCTCTCTAAGCATTGACTACTACATCCATGTCATTTTATCATCACTACCCAAACCCTACCCAAAGGTGAAGGAAGAGACGGTTTGGTTGGCATTTTAAGGGAAGACTTGTGATTAACACATGGACCATTGAAAGACTTTACTGAATTTGTAAATCCATAGCAATATTTGGAGAAAATGTATCTCTAAGTGTACCACTGCTGAGCCATCAAACTTTTTGGAGCTAATACATGAGACCAACTCACAGATTTATAAAAGTATCCTGCAGAACATGACCTGCAGATGACCCAGAGGCACTGGAACTTTCTAAAGAGATCTGAAAGATTTACTTGGGCTTGTTATCTTCAAAAAGCCACCTGAAGTGCATCAACGTGACCGGCTGAGCGTGACAGACTTCAAGCAAGGCTGGGGGCTCACATATGCAAGTGTCAGCAAATGAGCAGCTTGATCCGAATTCCAGCTCATCAGTACTTTTGAGAAGTGTGTGTGTGCATGTGTGTTTGGGGTGTGGGCGTTTGATGGAGATTCTGAGTCATGCCGTAGACCAGCGGTTCATTTGCATAGGGTGAAATCCCTGCACAGGCGGCCTTGTGCGCTCAGTGAGGCGAGAGCGGAGGGTGCTAGCAGACAGCTCCTTCAAGCGGCACGCCGCAATCCTGCAGCAAACAAGCGCTCATGCAGCCCTGCACTTACTGCCCGCGTCGCGCATCTTGGGGAAGGTGTTAAACGTTGACAGCCAACGTGCCATTGTACAGTGTCTGCTCGTCTTAATGATGCTAGCCAACACTCGGTCTCATCTGTCAAAGGCAGTCGACAGAGGCGATAAACTGGCATATGCATAAATCATCTTCTCCAGCATCAACTCTGGTTTTCAAATTTTGCTCGTGAAATGAATCAGTGAAGAATTAAAGAATTTCCTCTTTGCCACTTATCCTCTCAATGCTTTGCCTTCCCTTATTTCTCTACGCCTCTCTTTCTCTCACACTGAATTTATTCTGTGCAGTGTCTTTCAGTCTCACTCCATCTGGCTCCTTTTTCACAATGCTCCACATGTCAGCCACACACACACACACACACAGTTTTGAGGACTCTTCGGTGTCACTGTTGCAGCAGATAGGGACACAGTGGGGAGGGCAGAGCACTGAGAAGGAGAACAGGGGAGTAGGGCCTGACACAATAACGCAGCATGTGATTGAAGTTTGAGCTGCAGATCCATGGGCCCCGCTTTACATCGCCGCTGTTCCCATCGCCTCTCAGGTTCCCCCACCACCCGTCGTTCACAAAATCAGCAACCCGATCCCCTCCCTCGGGCCTGTGGCACGACAGAGAACAGACCTAAACAAAACAGAAATATTTTCAGGAGGCTCTCATAATGCTGTGGCACAATGGGTTTTTAAAATAACTGTGGCTCGATGTCATTGTCGTAGCAGAAGGGGAATTCTGTAGTTCCAAGTGCAGAATACATGCTAAATTTATTCCCACAAGCAGCGAGAGCTTCACCAAGTTCCATAAAATGCTCTAAAGAGAAAGTGTCAACATTCAAATTGGAGCAGTGTCAGCAATCTTACCAATCTCAATCCAGAAATTTCAGGAAAGGAAAAAGGAAGGTTGAGATTTTTGCTAAAAATGACCACAATGTCCACTAGAGTATATAAAATACCTGCAAATTTGAAGTCTGCATTTCACTTCTTGTTTTCTGTGGTTCAATCAAGGGTTCACTCATCAAGCAGAGCACTGACTACTAAACTGAACCCCAAATAAGGAACAGCTGAGACAGTATGGAAATGCAAAAAAAATCAAGTAGCTTTTTTTGACTGCAGACAATATGAACTCTAGATATTTCATATTTTTGTTCATTCAGCTTCACTTCACTTGTAAACCTACATCCATTCCTGCAACACATTCCAAAAAAATTGGGAACAGTAAAACACTTTGTAATGTTGCCATTCCTTCTCACAACACTCACAAGATGTTTCGGCACAGAGGATATCAAGCAATTAATTGTTTCTGGTGTAATTGTTTACCACTCTTCCTGCAAACATGTCTTAATGTGTGCAACAATACAGGGCTGTTGTCACAATTTTTTGTTTCAAAATCTCTATTAGGTACAGATGAAGACTGCAGGTTCAATTCAGTTCAGTACCTGTACCCTCTTTTTCCACAGTGATGCCTCTGTAGTGTGCGCAGCATGTGGTTTTGCACTGTCTTGTTGACAACAGACATCTTTAAAAATGATATCATCTTGAAGGCAGCATATTTTGCTCTAAAATCTCAGTATACTTTTCTGCATTAATGCTGTCATCACAGAAGCATAAATTCATTTTGCCAATGGCACTAACACAACCCCATACCGTGTCAGACTCTAGCTTTTGGATTTGTTGCTAATAACAGTCTAAAAAGTCCTTTTTGTCTTTGGTCTGGAGCACAAAGGTTTGCAAAAGTAACCTTTAAGGTTATTTCACCCGACTGAGGGATCTGAGATCACAAGTGTTCAGCTTAGGCTTGCATCTTTGCCATTTATGCAGTGATACTCTTCCAGATTCCTCCAGACCAAATTATTGGCCAATATCTGAATTTTTTGAAAAAGTCTTAATTAAGTAGAAGTATAAAGTCTTCCCAATAAAATAAAATATGGTCTGGAATCTCTTAACCTGCCCTAATTGCAAAATGAACTGATTTAAATCCAGGATGAATTTTATGTTTTCCTGTATGTATTTTCTTTTTTAAACAACCAAAAAGGACAAGAGTCCATTCATGAAACCCAAACTAATGCGTATCAGCATGGGTTATGCATAATTTAATAGTTCAATGACTGCTGTAAATACATACTCTCTTATTGCTACTACCACTGCATAAAATATTCATTTGGCAAGGGATTAAGATGGTGTTACATACAATATATCAAATGCATTGAGAGTAACCCCTGCAGGCCAGGCTTCCGGTAAATAGAACGCCTACTTCCTGAATTTCAGTTGTTTTTGGACATGACTAGGCACCTAAACATCTACCCAAGGGAACCATGATGGCTCCTTTCTGACACGAACAGACAGGTGAGAGGCAGAAACTTGAGACTAGTGTTGGGGCCAGCGGCTCGTGGCTACTCAGAGTGCCAGGTCAGAGGCTGCCTCATTTTCCATGACTACCTCCAACCATCCAGCACACTGGGAAGTGCTCTCCTGTATAAATAGCCCTGCGGACAGCAATGGCTGGAGCAGGTGAAGCTAGCTAAGACTCTTTTATCTGTCCAGGAGGCTGAAAGCAGCCAGAGGGGCTTAAGGTGATGAAGACTGTTGAAGGCAGGGTGACACACTGAGTCATCAGCTGCTACCCATGACAGGAAGTCTCCTTCACCCCCAGTGCCATTTACTAACCAGAACTCAAGCTCAAAGCCCCCCACTGGTGTTGTAGCCCTTGTTGAAGATAGGGGCCCAATTACATTAGTGCACCATTAGTAAACCTCCACACTACAGTACATATATATTGTGATCAGGTGGGTGTTGCTGTCCCGTGGAGTCACTGTGAAGGAGGATGGGTGTTCTGGATCAGCATAGCTACCACAGCAAAAGCTTGCATAACACTAAAAAGATTATGTTTGGGCACTGAATGTTGTATTTAATTGCAATCATGTAAAATGCTAAATGTTATGATCACAATATTATAAGTTTAACTGCCAAGTTTCCCAACTTTTCCCAAATATTCTCTGTTAAGAGTTTCACTCATTAATGGCAAATGATGCAAACAATATGAACTGATGGTTATTACATTCTGTTCCAGGAACTGATGATTCATTGATCATGACGTCCTTCTGTGAACCGTCCAGAAAACCAGAGCATACAAGGCCAGCAGAGAGTTACTGGAATAGCAAGCCATCAAGCAGGAACACTTGCGAGCACACACAAACACATACACACACACACACACAAACAGATCACCACGCAACTTCCAATGAAACATACATATGTGCCCACACACACAGAAATACAAATGTACAAACAAAGACAATCATGACAGAAGCAGCATCAAATCCAGTGACAGTTGGCCAAAGACACATAATATCCCTGTGTAGGAGTTACTGTTGGTGCTGTTTTTTTTCAGGAGGGTATGTGGGTATTTTTTTCAAGTTGTTTTCAAACTCAGCATTTGCCCAATCCATGTCATTCAGTTTTACAGTTCGAGACAGCCGAGTGTTGTTCAATAGTGTGAATTAGTCATATCCTAAGTGGCAATGAGTGCTCCTCTTGTGTCTGTCAATACCCATGTGACGGTGACAGCTAACGGCTGATTGACTGATACATGTATCTCTGCAGGCTGTTTCTTCTGATCTCGCACTGGTTTGTTTCAGGTGAGCACATCTGTCTGCATAGCAACTAGATATAACAAAGGCACATGACTCATGTGAGTAAAAAATACTAGTTAACAAAGGCACCTGGTTCAGTTGTGCAGATAAAATGAAGGAACAGTATCTGCAGTGCATGTACAGCATGAAGATCATAACACTGTGGCATGGCTGTGTTCCTGGTCTTGAAGGGAGATGAGGGACACCTCAGGAATGGCGTTAGCACTGGTTCGAGCATTTCTGAAGAGTGATATCTAGCATTTAAAAATGTGCAGTGGTGGTTGTAGGAGGACAGGCGGGGGCGATTTTGGTTGAGGTGGAGCTAGGAATGGGATTGGCTCTGGGACAGATCTAAGAAACTGTGGGAACAGGGGGAGATATAGTCACAGCAC
Organism: Crenuchus spilurus; assembly: GCA_036984385.1. Lineage (NCBI taxonomy): Eukaryota > Metazoa > Chordata > Actinopteri > Characiformes > Crenuchidae > Crenuchus > Crenuchus spilurus. Next base: position 24,358 of record BRDA01081666.1, on the reverse strand, counting down.
CCCGACAGGCATGATGCGCCCTGTCAAACACATTCCATACTCACTGCCAGATCACAGCACCCATGCGTGAACCACAGCAGTCGATGTTTTAGGCTAATGGCATTAGTCCACTGCCTCTGGATCTAATGCATTTTATGTGTAAGACCTGTCTGTAAAATATGAAAATGAAAGCTCTACTGAAACACAATAGAAATTGCTCTAATATAAATGCTGATGCAAACAAGTGTTGAGAGAGTTTCCAGCAGTTTAGATACATGTGAGTCATACATGGAAAACGTAAAGCAACAAAGTCAATGACTGACATGCCTAAATGAATTGGTCATATAATGGCCAATTAGACTGCATGTACTGACCCTTTGTTTAAGGCCATGGCTGCTGCGCTCTCCCAACTCATCATCTAAATATGGCAGCCATGCTTAACGATTGCCAAATGAACTGCAGGCAAGAAGACGGAGTCCAAAAAAGCAGAAATTTCTAAATAGAGTAAGCCATTGCACCATGGTTGCAAAGCATTGCTGTGGGTAAGTGAACCGCCAAGCTTCCTAGGCCCTAAGGTCATGCTGTGGAGAGGGATTGAGGGGAACAAACTAAATGTTTTAAAAACGCTGTTGGTGTTCCTTCAGTGCAGCATTTGGCAAAAGTTCCCTGGGCGTTGCCATAAGGTTTAAGACTGGGTTTGCTTTCAAAGAAGGAAATGTATGACAGTCTAGATTCCTGACCAGGCCATTTTTGAAGGGAAGCATTTTCAGTCACCATAACAAGCACACCGACGTCAGGATGTGGCCATGTTGGGATTGGGTGTGGATCTACACACTGCGCTGTTGGATCCTCAATCTGCTTTAAAACTTCAAAGTCTGGAGTTTAAATTGGGGTTTCTTTCATTCGTGTTAAGACCGCTAGAAGCCTGGGACCATTCTCATGGGCTCATCTTGCCATCCTTAGGAGGGGATTCACAGTACAAAAAAACTATGTGCAGTTTCTTAAAGGCTGACAGCATGTTATTTGTCTACTCGGTGACCCTGGTGGCATCGGCTAGGAAAACACAATGATTAAAGCAGCATTTAATTCAAGTTGGACTTCTGCTTTTCCGATAATGACCAATGTTCTATCTCGCCTTCGATCAGCATCTTCCTCACATCAAGGCTTGTGCTGACAGTGTAAGGTATATGGAACCACACAGATAAAGACAGATCAAAAACAGACTCTTCTGAGGCGTGTTCAGCACACCAGCTCATTAGTGGCTAGCCACTCGCTGCATGGGTCAGAAGAGAGACGGCACAGCATGTGTCTGTCACCGCCGCTGCCTAGTTAGGACGTCAGCGCTGAGCTTTAGCGACATGTAAGCTATGTACAATAAGACAGATTGCTGTTTGGTGTGCAATTCGTCACGCCCCTCTGAAAATATTCTTTTAGAATTTGCATAATGATCCTAAATGCACAGGCCAAGCATCTAAGGGATCCTTTGTCTCAGTGGGGGGAGAGTGCTAGTAAGACCCAAATGTGTAAATACAGCAAGACGCACCATTCCCTCCACACTCCTCCCCATTTTTTTCTTTTTTGCTGGTCTGCATTACCACACTCTGCGGAGTGCAGAGTGCACTTTAATCTCCATAAAACGCTACAAATAAAGCCATGCAACTTCTATTGTGTGTGTGTGTGTGTGTGTGTGTGTGTTTTATGCTCTGCTGAAGCCCCTGACTGAGATGTGCATTTATTTTGCTCACAGGTTATTATAGAGCTCACGTGACGTTTCTAGGTGCTTCCCCATGTTTGAAGTCGAAGGACTGTCTGTAACTAACAAACGGAGTGTAGAAAGCAAAGGAAAATCCATATGGAAAAATAAATGAGCATCATTATATCAGGTTTTATAAGAGATTCAATTATTACAAAATGACATTTCAGGTAAATCATATGTGGTGTGAAAATATTAAGTTCACAGCTTTTGGGAAGAAAATGAATACATTTAGATGGGTGGATCGATCGACAGACTGGAAGACATACAGATAGATAGATAGATAGATAGATAGATAGATAGATAGATAGATAGATAGATAGATAGATAGATAGATAGATAGATAGATGACAAAGAAATAATTATTTCCCATAAAATGACATGTTCTACAATTATTGGCACCCTTAATAATTTCTTGAAAATAAATGTATTTGAACTATACTACTACTATAGCTTATAAAGTGGATCAAAGTATCTAGGAACCTTTAATTAGTAATTAATCACTTCCTGTTTCCCTGTGGTATAAATATGGCATTACACAAAGCCCTATTTCTCTCCCTCACTCTTAAACATGGGAAAGACAAGAGAACACACTATTCAAGTAAGGCAGATGTGTGTTGACCTTCATAAATCAGGCAATGGCTACAAGAAAATATCCACTCACCTGCAGGTGCCCTTATCTACAGTCAGAGCAATCATCAAAACGTTCAAAACATCTGGAACTGTAACAAACAAACCTGGAAGACGATGCAAGTGTATCTTGCCACCATGCGCAGTAAGAAGGATGGTAAGAGAAGTAAAAAGTTCTCCAAAGCTCACTGTGAGAATTGAATCAAATGGTAGTATCTTGGGGTTACAAGGTCTCCCAAACAACCATCAGACGCTATCTACATGCCAACAAGCTGTTTGGGAGGCATGCATGGATAAAGCCTTTTCTGAGTTGTACTCATAAGCATAAACGGGTGGAGTTTGCCAAGCAGTACTGGGATTTTAACTGGGACCATGTCCTTTGGTCAGATGAGACCAAAATAGAGCTTTTTTGTAACAAACACTGTAAATGTAATACCAAGGATGAGTACGTAGAAAAACACTTCATGCCCACTGTTAAGTATGGCTGAGAATCAGTGATGCTGTGGGCCTGTTTCTCCTCCACAGGACCTAGGAACCTTGTAAGGATACATGGGATCATGAACTCTTTGAAATATCAGGACATTTTGAATCAGAATCTGGTGGCTTCTGCCTGAAAGCTGAAGATGGGTCATCACTGGGTCTTTCAGCAAGATAATGACCCCACACATGTGGCCAAATCTAGTCAAAATGGTTCACAAGGCACAAAATCAAGCTCCTCTCATTGCCATCTCAGTCCCCAGACCTCAACCCAATAGAAAACCTGTGGGGTGAGCTGAAGAGGAGAGTGCACAGGAGAAGATCCAGGACTCTGGACAATTTAGAGTGGTTCTCCAAAGAGGAATGGTCAAAGACGCCTCTTTCTCTATTCTCCCATCTTGTGAAGAGTTACAGGAGAAGATTAAGTGCTGTTTTTTGGCAAAAGGAGGTTGTACAAAGTACTAACACCAGGGGTGCCAATAATTGTGGCACACATGATTTCATTCAAGAGATTTATTTCTTCATGTGTGATTTTTTCCCCACCAAATAAAGGCACTTGAATTAAAGCTTAGATTTTTCTCTTTTTTTTGCGCTGTTGTCCGATATTATAAAAAAGAAAAGAATTTATTAGAAGCCAAAGAACACTTCTTAACCAGGGGTGCCAATAATTATGGAGGGCACAGATAGATAGATAGATAGATAGATAGATAGATAGATAGATAGATAGATAGATAGATAGATAGATAGATAGATAGATAGATAGATAGATAGATAAATAAATAGAAGTGTGCTGGAGATGAATGAAGTCTCTGTGTATAAATTGTTGGTCAAATCTGGTACATACAGGCTGGCTCTTGAATCATAATGCCTCTAGTAACTGATTCATGAAATGCAGCCAAACACAGAACAAACCTGGAGAAATTGGAAAATCACAAACGGTCTTTTTTAAAACATTAGGGAATTACTGTTATCAGTACAAAAGACACATTTTAAAAGTTAATACCTAAAAATAAGCTAGTCACCATGCATGACACAATAAAGGTTACAAATCCAAAGACACAGAACAGACAACTAGGCTAGAGGCATCAATAGCACTCCTGCAGATCTGCCATTGCAAAATGCTCATTGCAACACCCTGGCATAAGCTTTGCAGCAGTCTTGAGGGGGCTGGATAAAACAGGGTCAATATGGGCAATGCAAAAACACATTTCACACACACTTTCTTTGTGAAGCATGGCGTCATTCAGTCTGGTGATGGAGCTCTTGCAAAAATACCTGATTATTCATAATGTGTCCAAGATAAGGGAAGAAAGCATTGTTATTAATCGTCAAGCTGTATAAACAGTTCTCAATTATTTTACTGTAGGTATAACGATGCACATTTTCATTCACAGAGCAAAAAAACAAGTGTTCAGATGAATGAATTGAAAGCGTTTGTGCAGTACAGAAGAGTGAGCACAGCACCTGATGAACAAGCCAGTGAAAAGGCAGCTTCTGGAAGCATCTGTAGCTTCTGTTGTGCATTTTCTTTGGCACTAGCGTCACTGCGTGTATCTGAGTTTACTTTTGATTTCTCTTTAATCTTCAGAAATGTCATAGCCTTTATTCTCTGGAAACCTCAGCCTAGTTCTTAGAACGTGTCTTACCACAACCGGTATTCTTAGAGTTAGGTCTCCAGCATGAAGTTAAAACATTCTTTCTAAATACAGACTAAATGCTAAAACACTGTCATTCTGAAACACTTTTACTCTCCGTCTCTCCTTTTGCAAGTGTCCCTGCTTCTTAATAACACCACTTTACTTGGTGTTCCTTAAATAAATAAAACAGCACAATCACTTATGATGGGACTGATCAAATTGAATGGCACAGGGACCTCTGAAAATGAAGTCAAAATGCCTTACACAGACATGCCATTCAGAAATGTCTAATGCTGGGCTTCAGAAACTGTTTCTATTAAAAAAAAAACACACACACACAACACAGGAAGTCACATGTCCTTAGATATTAATGGCAAGGTTGACACTTTCAAAGCATTCAGTAAACTTGTATCTCTGTTAACTTGTCATTCTTTCATTAATTGCTCCAGATCTGTTTGTCAGTTATGTGGATTTGTCAGGACATGGAGACGTTTGTCAATGACAAGCCGGTATCAGATTACACAGTCTTGTGCACATGACAGCCACATGAGAACAATGACAGCATGGCGTAATGCCTTCACGAGAACTGCTCCTCTAAGACGTTTGGGGTTTGGTTATCATCAGCCGACCTAAGGAACACGTGCATGCAAGCACTCATACACGCGCGCATGCATGACTTAATATGCAGCTTTCAGCTTTTGTTCTTGCACTTCTCAGAACATGTCATCATTCATGTTAGTGTCTGCATGCAATCTGGCTGTGTCTATCATCACACCGCCTGAACAAAACTCTTCCAACTTCCCTTCTTTCATGGTCCAGAATCTCATTTCCTCTTTGTTGACACACACATTCCATTTGAGGCATGCTGAAACTTTATGAATGGCAAGAGCCACTTCATTCATCAGGCAAACAGCCCACGGGTCTCCATAAAAAGACACTACCACAATGTGTTAGTCGAGGCATGAGACTGCCGTGCTGAGGGGCTGCTAGGATTCAACAGCTCTGGGTTGACCATGCTGTTTAAAGAGACAAAGCTTCAGATCAGCTGCCTGCACCCTGCCGGAAGCCAACCTCAGCCAGTACTTGGAAAGGCTTTTCTTCGTAATGCAACATGCAATTCTAATTAAGTGCTAGATAAAAGTGATGCCTAACCACCAAACCCCAAAAAAGAATGAAAGCAAAGGTTTTTTTTTTTGCTTGACAACTCAACTCAAAATAGTCTGGTGATGCCTGGAATTTGATGCTACTTTGGGGTCTCTTATATCTCTATCTTAAGTATATACACAGAGCCCAATACTGAACTCTGAATAACATTATACTACTGTACTCAGCTTTTGTACCATCCAATTCTTTACTACATAAAAATCTTTTGACACTTCGTTTTGTTTTTGAAACAGCAGCTAATTAAAGAGTCAACATTGCAGAGAATTGTGCACGGTAGAGTTCTTGAAGTTCTCCTGATAATATAGATGGAAAAAGTACCCATAGTGCATTAACAGAGGGCTACAAGCATATGCTGATGTGCTTCAGAAACAGATTTCACAGCAGGTGCATCCCCACATGCATTTCAGCACAAGTCCTCATTAATCAGACCAGGGGAATCTCTCTCTCTTTCACTGTGACAAGCTCTCTCTCTCTCTCTCCCTCCCTCTCTCTCTTTCAAGCAAGATTCGTCATTACCTCTCACTAAACACCCTTTGTGTAATGGCATGCAAGTCACATACTTTTCCTTTCTGCAGTGCTGGCATTTCACTGCCCGCCAGTCAGCTCTGGTTTTGATGCAATCAGCCCAGCCTCTGAATACACATGTGTTTCATATATGAGGTGTTGTTACTGTAATAATACGGATATGCACTCTCATAGACTCATCATGTGAAAATGCACAAGATGATGAGTTAAATAGAAATTTCAGTATGTGTTACATTTCAGAATTGAGCAAAAATGCATTTGGGCTAAATTTAAGGCCACACAAACAGAAACAATGCCCCTTTGGTTCACAGGTTTCAGCTTTTTTCTTTCTCCTCCTCAACATAAACACACAATATCAAACAAGGTCAGCACAGACATGCACCTCCCCTTTCGGCATGTGAGTAAGTGAGTGCAAATTAGGGAAACGTCCCTTCAGCCAGCTTCACAAAAGGGACACATTTTTGAGGGGGTTGTGTTTATTTTGGTGGCACAAATGAATCACCAGTAGCTGCAGCATTCATTTAAAGAATGTTAACCTATTCCAGCACATCCTTTCTTGGTACTCACTGCTGAAAAACAGGCTAAACGCATGGCAAACAAACATGCGGGTCTTCCTGAGCTCTGCTGTTGTTAATAAATTTAAGACAGCCATGTGTAGTGTACTTGCTGTACATTGCATAGAGGACCAAAATTACATAATGTCTAGGAGCACAATCATCCTGGACAGTCCTAGACAGCTTAACATGTTTTTGCTGCCACATTTGCATCATATAAAGATTTATGTAAGTCCACTGGTTCCCTGATTGATGTTCCACAAACAAATCTGTCTTGTTGTTGGGAAAAGAGTGAGGATTACATAAAGGGTATGAATTGATCTCATAGGTAAACATGGAGGGCTGTTTAGAGTCAATATGCTCTAATCCTCATGGTTAGAAAATACTGTCTTGACATTTTAAAAATCAAGGGTTTTACTTTCATTTTAATATACTATTAGATAATTGTAGGTTTCATTACAAAGTGAGTTATGCAGTGAAATGTTATCTGCAATTTCAGCCTGTGGTTTTGACATTTTTCTGTTTGATCTGACAGCAAGAAATAACAAAAAGGAGACAAAAATGATCAATTCAACAAGACTGCACAACAATAACGTTATCAGTCATTTCTCCTCTTCTGATAACATTTCTCTGCTTCTTTCAGTGAGCTAATTAATATCAAATTACAATAAGCTTTTGTTATTGCCGGCAATAACTTGGGCTTCTAAGGGTTAATATGAGTCTCGTTTAAATTCTAATCAGCAGTAAGAACTGTAATTGGTGTTTATACAGAAACCAGCCGTCTGCGGAGAAGGAGCAGAGGGCAGAAACAAAAGCAAGATCAAAATGCCAAGCATGGTGAGAGGCATCACTGAGCACTGCCTTGCAGTTTAATTCAGTCCATAGAGTACACAATCCTATTGGGGGGAGGGAGAGGGGGACTCAAAAAAACCCCAAAAGTTCACCATATCGACTGAGTGAAATAAAGAAGGCAGGACTCAGTTGTAGCAGTGGGGAAGGCCCGCTTCCTGACAGCTCTGTCTCCGCCACCATAAGCCATTCCAGCAGGCTGCCAGGGTTACATTCTTTCAGCTGAGCTCACGAGCCAGCTCCCGACGTGTGGGGAAAGAAGGAAGGGGCGAGAAAGAGGGACTGAAAAGCGCCGATAAACTACCCGTGGATACAAAGGCACCCACACACAACCACGGAGCGCTAGAGCAGGACTACGAGAACATTAGAAGTCGAAAAGATGGGGGAGTGCGAAGAAGAGGAGGGGAGGGGGCAAGAAAGCAAGAGAAAGAGGGAGAAAGAGAAAAAGAAAGTTGAGCCCAAGTCCACAAAGACTGCGTGGGTGGTGACCATGTGGAGGCAGAGATGCAAAGATCCAACCCCCCCTTACAACTAGACCCCACAAAGGAGAGAGAAAAAAAGAAAACATTTTTCCAGCGTTAGCTCATGGACTGGAAAAGAAGGGGCCCTTCTGGAAGTGTTTTTTTTTGCCAGACAGCCCCCTCTTTTTCTTCTACCCCAACTGCTCTGTAATCAGCCCTCTCCTTCTCCACCCCCAACTTTCCCCTCAACACCCACGCCTTCCCCAACACACCACACACCCACACACATACATGCCTCCCACCCCTTTTCCCCTCATCTGACACTGGCAGCAAAGGAAAGGGTTTGTTGTCTTTTCTTATTCTCTCTCTCTCTATCTCTTTCTCTCTTTCTATCAGCTGATCTCACCCTGGCCTCAGGGACAAGAATGACAGGAATGCAGTGATGTGGGCGTGAGACAATCTAGCTTTGTTATCCTAGGGCTAACATTTATGTAGAAAAGTGCCATAAAAGTGTGCATACAGGAAAGACCCTGCAAAAAGCCAAAAGACACCTTTAGTATGCATTTGGATCACCTTTTATTGACCCTGTCTCAAACACATAACCACACACACACACAATTGTGTCACACAAATAAGGAAATGTGTTCTGAGTCTATGCTAAAGACAAATGTAAATGTCCTCAGATGAAATCTACTTGGTGTGTCACAACAATAATGTGACTGTAACAACATTGGCTCCACATTGGGCTCACAATTATCTGGAGGCTCTAACAAGCTGTCCAGAAGCCAGCAAAGCCAATTAGTGAGAAAAGCAGCTCTTTCCCCCAAAATTATTTGTTTCCAGACTGAACAATAATACCAGGCAGTCCAACATCCCCCCGAGCTCCTGTTCCTTACTTCTGATGGAGACTCCATCTACAATCAGCTCATAATCCTGGATAAAGCAGCTTTACACTAACACAAAGGGCCACAGCATCACCAGTGACCTCATCGGCAGATAAAAGTGTGGAACAAACAACTTTCCCTAACAAGCTGTCTCCTTTATTTGTATGGGCACTCCTTTTCCAACCTGCTGAGCATAGGGAAAACATTACCTCAAATGATGATACTGCATGGTCTGTTGCCTAAACCGTTCTTCGATTAGATAAGGAGTGGAACAATAATATATTCAGCAAATCTGTTCATTCGGTGGAAAGGTATTTGAAAGGCATGCTTTAAGGAAATGTATTTCATTTTTGTTGTTGATGTTTCATTTTGAATTTGAGATGCTTTCATCTCCAACGATAGCATTAAAGCCTTTCATTTAAAAGGTTTGTGGGCCTCATCTGAGTCAATGTTAGGCTGTGTTTGAGCATGCACGTTTGATAAAAGAGCTTTATTGCAGACTCGAAGATCAAATTATCAAATGTAAAATGTTTTAAAGCTTCGAGCCCACTTACAAAATATGGCTGACTGGTTGGGTGGGTCAAGATTTTCCGCGAAACATTTACAGTCAGTTAAATTAGTCATTCGGAGAATATTTAAACCATGTCCAAAATTTGGTGCATTGCCCATACAAAACAAACTCAGCACAAATTAACATGCTTTGTCCTGATATGAATACTTGCTTTTGCTTTGAATGATAACTAAGGTTTGTTTTCAGTCAACCATGGGTTCCATTTGTTTGGTGCCCCGCGAGGCCCTGACAGTTGGGCTGGATCTATGATTTGGTTCTCCTTTTGTAGGGGGAATACCAAAGGGGACTTTCAATCTCTCTGTTCAAGTAGCTGCTAAACATCTTCACTCATCTAAAATGGGGATTTTTACCTTTGCATTCATTTGCATTCACGTCAAAACAGTATTTTTGGCCTTTTTTTCGTTTGGTTCGAAATCTAGTTTTGAAACTACAGAATGTACATTAAAATAGGCATACAGACATGGTGGGAGTTGATTTATACTTTCAAGATGAGTGTAAAGCTTTCATGAGGAAAACTCTGCCCACCTTTTGATCCCGGCATACTTTATAAGCTCATTCGTAGAATCCTCTGGTTAATGATAAATACAACATCTAGTCATTATTAAACAGGAATTGCATTCCATTCAAGTTAAGTTAAACCACACATGAAAAAACTGGCTCATCATTAAACATTACACAAGCCTGAACCACCTGTTTTGAAGCAGTCCCTGAAATCACCATTCTGCCATTAGACAGAACAATCATCTGATGAAGTAAAGATATTTTTAAAACTGAAGCAATATGGGTGGCGTCAGATGTGTCCAGTTAATTGTTCAAAAGAACGTGGGGGTGGTAGGTACGAATGCAATATCAAAAATGCCACACCTTTAGCAACAATGGATCCCATTGGTGGAGTGAATAGGAGGAAGCAGAACAGGCCTGAGAGAGTGTGTGAGTCTACATTTGTATGGAAGTTCCATGACAGAGGTCAAGGTTCTGTAGCCCAGTCTGCTTTCTGAGCTTTCTCCTCTGTTAAAGGGACAGAGTTTAATTGGTTGGATCCCATGCCCCAACCGGTCAGTGACAAAACAAGCTTTATCATGGGACATACTGAGCACAGACGCAATAGTGATATCACTGTGGGAAACAGGACAGACCACTATGTGAGGAGAGAATATAAGTTACAATGAACAAACAGCATGTTTTAAAGTGCTATAAGAAAGTTTCGTTATTTTTTATTCAAGACAAAAATAGAAGAAGAAAAAAGTTAAAAATCAAACAGTTGACACAAATAAATTAATGGCACAATAAGCTGAAATTCAGTCAACAACCTGTTATTATGCAATTTCTACCCACTAGCACTTGATTATTTGTGACCCAGCCAGGGAAAACCAGGCCAAAGTCACTGGGCAATTTATTGAGATATCGTGTCAATATCGTGTCACTTACATTAGCGACAAAACTTAGCCACTCGGTATTATTGCTGTAAATGAAAGATAACAGTCTCAGATATCTACCGTAGTGCATATTTTGATCAAAAACAAAACTTAAATTCACAAAAAAGTTGTTCTGAAAAAAATACATTTTGAACAAAAAAGAATGACTTTGACCTGGTTTTCCCTGGCGGGGTCACATTTAGTCTCGTTGCTCTCTATATTTCATTTGATGATGCATGTTGCTGTTCAGTATGAAACATACAGTAAAGGCTATTGTCAGGTAATTTATCTCAAACTCAATACCACTGTAAAGCACATTATAAATATATAATAATAATAATAATAATAATAATAATAATAATAATAATAATAATACAATAATAATAATAATAATAATAATAATAATAATAATAATAATACAGTCTATTAAATCCACAGCCATGAAAAGAGCCAAGAGTGATGAAACATTGACAAAATATTTTCCCTGCCTAAGTGAGCTGTTCCTTGTCTAAACATGATGATATGCTATAGTGAGTAAGATTCCTGAAAAAGATCTTCCCTCACAGCTTCCCCGACAAATTAAGTGACTCTAGGCAAAGAACGATGGAGATTTTGGAGGAATGTTTGATATGAATTAAACTGTTAAGAATATGTTTGCAGGGTTCAAGACAAAACTCATTGTGCACATACTAGGGACAGAGTAAAGCAAGCCAAGAGAGCAGTTGTTGTGTTTCCACAGAGCAGTGCAGAGGATTTGGATTGCAGGTCTTAACTGTACATCATACAGCAATAAGAGAAATTTGCAACAGCAGCAGGAGAGAAAGAAAGAATCCAGAGTAGATCTGTTATTTCTCCTTAATATTTACTGCCATTTAAATAGTTGTGATTAATAACTGAATTGTTTGTTTATTTTATGCAGTAAGTAAAGTATAATCTTAACCTAATGCAGCTACACTGGTCGGCTTGCTTCCTATCAGTCCGTACTTTGTAGTTAATGTTGTACTGATATGAAATCTTATATGGCACAGTTGTGTGCATGCTAACTCAAAGTATTTACAGCTGCACAGTATGTACAGTCAAGCAACACTCACTCTGTTAGAATACATACTAATAATATTAGTAAATACCACCTAGATAGCAAATAAATAAACACTCATCTAAATGTATTATAGCACCCTATTTAAAGACCAATATTGTCTCTTCTTTGTTTTATTTAAATGTATTTGTCTAAAACCTAACTAATGAAAACTCATCCATTTCTGTTTCATGTGTCATAATGTGATGGTGAGCTCTAATATGTGTATATTTTAATATACTGTGTATATTTAATAATTAAGTAATTACAGTTATCTCAAATATTTGCAATTAGGCAATTATGTAATAATCGTGACAGGCCGAGTAAAGGGACACCTCCCTGCCCTCTTATGGTGTACTGTCTGTCTCTATTTCTCTTTCTCTGCACTGCTCTAAACTACAGTGTATCTTACATTCTCTACCATACTATTTTTTCCTCTCTATTTCTCTGTCTCTATTCCTTTCCCTCTGTGTCTCTTGCTTTCTCTCATCCTTGGATATTCAGCTGTCTGCTTGTGATCTAAACAGCACGTAGGCTGAGGATGGAGCAATAAAAGAAGGCAGAGTTGAAGGGGTAAGGGGGTAGAAGAGGATGGGAGGGAGGGCAGCCCTTTAGGCTGCCTGCATTCTAAATCACCCATCTGCCGCCTCCACCCCACATGCCCTCCCTTGTGCCCTGACGAAGAGCTACTTTTCATTCTTCTGCTGCTCTTGCTGAGCGTCTGTTGATTTTGTTGTGTATTTGCTGAAGTCCTGCATATTCGTGGGTCCCTCTGTGTCTCTGTTATCTGCATCTGCACATAAGAGGGAGCGCAGGTGTCACATGGAGAGTATTTTCGGCCTACTGAGAGCATGGTAGTGCACGAGCATTGTGTGCAAGGGTGTGCTCAGCCACTCCCAACCTCCAGCCACATCAATGGTCCAGTGAACTGCAATGATCCAAGAGCCTACGCTGCACATAGGGACAAATTTTGTAGCTGGATGCCATCATATGATCGCATTAACCACACTACCACCAAAATGAAGAAGGAATTGCATAGACATGTTCTGCATTTGGCCTTGGCCCTAGCCAAACCTCAGGAGTTGTAGCTTAAAGCCTGCTCCATTTCCTAAACTAAATCCACTCTTCATGTTGTAGTTACTGCTGTTATGTTACTTAGCGACCAAAAGCAGAAACATGACATAATCCAAAGCTTGTCTTTTTTAGCTTTATATAGATTTTCACATCCACTTCAAATTTTTGAGCAGTTATATTTGCATCAGAACTGATCACTTTCTACTAGAATAAAAGTACTTACCGTATTTTCCGGACTATAAGTTGCTCCGAAGTACAAGTTGCACCAGCCATAAAATGCATAATAAAGAAGAAAAAAACACAAGTCGCACTGGAGTATAAGTCGCATTTTTGGAGGAAATTTATTTCATAAAGTCTAACACCAAGCACAGACATGCACATGCACCAAGCACAGACATGTCATTTTGAAAAGTAATTTAAAATAAAAATAGAATAGAGGCAACAACAGGCTGAATAATTGAACAGTATGCTTACGTTACTGACACAACTGAGAACGTGCCTGGTATGTTAACATAACATATTAAGATTTATTCAGAAAACCAGAACCTATATAATATGCTAAAAAGTTTACTATACCATCCGTGTAACTCCAAATAACTAAAATCCAATGAAATCTTCATCCTCGGTGTCACTTTTAAACAACTCCGCTAACACCGGAGGTAGAAGATGCGGCGCTTCTTCTTCTACGTCGCTTACATCAGACTCATCCTCAGTTGCAACACGGGCCTAGAGCGCCCTCTTGCGGTTTAGTGTGAAAATAACATGTAAAATGATATACCGGTAATAATGTATTACGGTAATAATTTCACACATAAGTCGCTCCAGAGTATAAGTCCCACCCCCGGCCAAACTATGAAAAAAAACACGACTTGTAGTCCGGAAAATACGGTAATTGGGTTTGCATACAACACAATGTACTGACTCAATGCATTTCCACAAGTTGTTTATTGCTGCAGTTGATTATGTCTAGTCATCTAATTTCTTTAAAGAACAAGAAATTTCAGACAACAAACTAGTCCTGGGCGATAAAACGATATCGACTTGTTTCACAATAATTTTTCCCTTGATGACGATGATAAGCTGGGACAACAGAATTCGATAAGCATTAACGTTTGTTTCCATTTCACGTCTAAGCAGCTTGACAGTCTGTTACGTGTCTGCTGCTCTAGTTCCACCCCTCTCCTCGGATTGGTGCATCGGCGAGAACATCGCCCATCCAATGGCTACACTGTAGAGGCGGGTCTACAAACGGAGATGAGTGCAGTTGGGGAGAGAGGGAGAGAGGAAAGCAGCTGAGAGTTTCAGTGTGTGCTTGTATTCTTGAGAACTGAGTTAAGAGAGAGTCTCCTGAGTTGTGTGTAATACTGCTGCCTGTTAGATCCTCCTCACCAGCGCCGCCAACAGATTCACCGTAATCACGCAGCACAAGAGAAACAAGCATAAACAGCTGTGATGTGATTGGAAAAACAAACAACGTCACTCTCTAGAGCTGCGAGACAAGAACTGCATCTTTACACAGCAGCACAAGTCACACTGCTCGCTTCTCACTGCTGCGCATGTACATCTGTCTGCTCTCACTTTTCTGCTCTGAAGTTTATTAACGAAAATGTAATATTGTGATAATTATCGAGACTGATCAGTATAGAAAAAAATATTGTGATACATTTTTGGCCATATCGCCCAGCTCTACAACAAACCTTTGCTTCCATACTGACTAAGTACTCATCTCATTTTAAACACATTCAATCCATCAACCATGTTGATTGAACAAGAAAAAATATCCCAGAGTATCAATAACTCCTTTATTTTTCCTTAAAGTAGTGCAGTTTGAAGGCCATGTGCTTCAGGGCCACTTGAAAGAGTGAAACAGTAGAGAAGCAGACAAAGAAACATGATGATGCTCAGTCAGCCCAGAGCAAAGCTTCTTTGAGAAGTGGAGGAGGTTCAGTTCCCAGACTTCTTAAATGTCCTTTAAAAATGAGCACCATCGCAATGGAATGCGGGTGTGAGTGAGTGAATTTCTCTCTCCTTCCCCTCATTGGAACAGCAGAGTGTGATGGTTGACTTGGCTTGTACACCAGGAAAAAAGTTTTCAACTCATCTCCAGACTGTGAACATCCCACTACAGCGAAATGTGACAGCTACCCTCTTTCATCTCTGCTCATCATACAGGTGAGCCCCCTCCCACCCTGTGCACTTCAATCCCTATCTGCCATCATCAAAGAGTCTGGCTGAGCCAAGGGGGAGATGCTTAGAGTCTCCAGCAGCCTGTTGAGCTGACGCTGCCACCTATTTACACGTTTAAAAAGGCCTTCAGATGCTTGGCCATTCTGCCATGTCCCTGGATTACCAGGATCTAGGGCCTAGATGCACTTCCTAAGCAGTGACTCAGAGTTGGTCAGAATGTGATTTTGCAGGCAGTTGCTGGCAGGAATAAAATAAGTTTGAGGACATTTGTATTCATTTTAATTTTTCAATAATGAAATTGAGATCTAGCATCAATGGTTACAATTTGATGAGTGTTGTGGTTTCGTTTTGTCCTTTTAGGAGAAGGTAGCCTGCATGAGACATTTAAAAAGTCACTGTCACTAATCAAAGCATATTAAAGATTGTGCACCGTATCCCAGTAACCTTAGTAATGATGTAATCCAGAATAAAACATACAGTATGCAAGGAAAGCACAAGACAGGCATTACACCAAGAGGGACACTCAAAGGCCCAGTGTGCGGGAGGATACACTGCCCCCAGCTGTGTTTGGCCTAGTGAGAATGTGTTCCTGGCAGAACTGAACCCCCTACATCCCCATCCATGATACACACACAAAAACATACTCTCCAAAAGCCATAAAGGAGGACAGTGTGGCACCCCACATAAAGACTTCCTTCTCCAGCCACCGTGATCTGGCCTCTTACAGTACAGTTTCCAAATTGTTGGGATAATAGGGCGTGTGAGCCGAGACGGACAACCGATGGCCTTTGTGATGAGCCTGTCTCTAATCCATGTGAATGCATTAGCCATGGTCATTCTGTAATCCAGGAAATTCCCGTGGCACCAGGGAGTCGAACAGGCCCTCTGGTATATAACAGTGAAAGATGCCTCCTAGACTCGCACTGCAGTATAACAATTTCTCACTCACTGATGGAATCTGCTAATATAAACTAAACTATTTAGTATCTATATTCACAAAATATTACCATATTTTATTACCAGATTATGTGTAAGAGCTATTTAAAGACATTACATTCTGTATTAGTCATTCATCAGCACATAAGGCAAATGACTGGTCTTTTACAAGTGTTATATTACTTCAACCTGTGGGGCAACTGAGACTAGACTGAGGTCCTTCCAGATGCTGGGCTGTTACATCAGAGGATGCTGTTCTTCTTTCAGTCCAGGGCAACAAAAAAGCTCAGTGATCAACTGAGTGTAGCTCAAGCTTGAAACTGGCCTCTTCAGCAGCTGAATCCAATACTTAATGAGAAGTTGGAGTACATGTAATGTTAAAAAGAAGTGATTGCCTCTTTCCCCAAAAAACCCCATGAATAATTCATCCTGCAATGGATGGAACTAAAATACATAATTACTGTTTGATTTATCTTAGCTTTGATTCAGTCATATCTGGCATCAACAGTGCTCACACATTGCGCTATCAGGAAATGACAGCTTATTAGCATTCACCAGAGGCTCCCTGGGCTCGAACACTGTTCCTTCTACTCTCTGCTCCACTAATCACAGCACAAGCCCACAGACAAGCAGCAGGCTGAGAAAATGATACACGCTCAGAGGAAAAACCGAACAGTGCACCTGATTCTAGCCAACATACAGGTAACATACTGTGTGGTTTACTGCCTCTGCCTACTTGCTCAGCACACCCAGACACTGAGGTAACTTGTTGTTGAAAACATATAAAGAGGCTCGTTCATGTTTTAATGCTGAAAGAAAGCTCTGGCCACTGGACAACAGTTGATAGGAAATGTTTTCAGTAGTGTATGAGATCACAAGGCCCAGTGTACCACATGCAAAAAAGCACAGCAGATGGCAAACAAGGCAGCCAGGGCCGACCTGGAGGTGCCAGAGAGGGGGAACACTTGGCTCCAGCCCCTTGATACTTTAGAGGCCACCAGGAATCCGCTTCTCATAGACAAAAGGCCCACTGGCAAAGATGGATAGTTGGACACGCTGAGCCACGCTTACGTTAAACAACCCACTGATAGACAAAAGATTTCACCAGAGTCATTACTCTTAAGCTAGGCCCTCATCCATAAAGCCCTGCTGCAGCCCTGTCAGGAACAGATGAAGGGAATTCTTCCACACCCAGCTGCATACATTGAGCCAGTGAAGAGCAGGGGATTTCAGGTTTGCGACCAGTATACTGGGGCTGCAAATTTAAGGTAGCCACATACAGCACATGAACACAAAAGATAATGCTACAGATCCCAAAAAATAGCTACAGAAAGAAAGGTTTACGTTTTGGGAAGATTTTAAAAACTGGTATGGAGCCCAATGCAGAGAAGTTTGTGAGAACCAGCAGAAGCGGAGAAATGCAGACAGACGGTGTTACGGTGCACATCTGAGAGAGAAAGAAACCCATACACTGCTCCCAGACTAATTCCATTAGCAATCCTCCAACCTGCCTACACAAACTCCCACATCTTAAGACCCCAGCAGCAAAAGACACCAAGGCTTAGCCATGTAACGAAAGAGCTATAAGACTCTATTTACATTTTGCGTCTAAATACAAGCCCCCAATCTGTATCTGTGAGTCTCTGCAAGAGTGTCCCTTTTGTGTCCCTTTGTCTGTGTGGTAGTGTGTGTCTTTCAGCATGTATCTGTGTCTGCAATAGAGGGATGTGGATTTACTGTAAAATGCCTCTATGAGCCAACTGTCAGCACTGACAACTTTTGTGTAGGAGGCTGAATCAGACATCTCGAAGAGACAGCTGCACCATTCTGCCAGGATACCTTTTTCAAGTCAATCGGATTTCCTTTTGTCTGTCCAGCAGACTCCAAAGCTGTATGAAGGAGAAAGCCAAGAAGGTATGAGAGGGGTTTCACCCAGATGGTCTGATTGAATGAAGCTATCAGCCGACCTGAGTCTGAAACTGTATGTGAATTCACAGCTCACATCACCACTGATCAACACTCACATGAAGGGCTTATGCACTAAGTGAGGCATATGTGTCTGGCAGCCAACTAGAGAAGGCTACTTGTTGATGTGTATGAGATGCGCAGGGTGGGCTGCCATTAAGCACAGTGCGTCCCTGTGTCCATGTGAACAAACTACAGCTCTGTGGGGAGATAATGATTGTATCATTAACCTAATGTGCCTAGGGTGAGTGGTGATTTCCAAAATGTATTCTTCAGGCCAGACAGATGCCCCAGTCTAGGAATTAGGACCATGAACATATGTGCTGCTTTGCTCCTCTCTTGTTGTTTGTTTCTATGTTCCATTCAACAGTGCTGTCAAAAGGCCTGTGGAAAGAACAGCAGCTATAGTCATTAACAGCAGATCACAACCCGCACCCTCCATTTGTGAGGAGAGCTAAAAACAGTGTTGCAGCATCAAAGAGAGGAAGAATTCAAAACTAATACAAAGCTCTTCTGATCAGCACAAACCATCACTTTGATCAATCAGACATTCAGAGACCATCTGAAAACCACTCTTTCTATGTCAAACAAACTTCAAGAGCACAAGAACATACAATCAGACAAAATCACATTCAAGACACCATACATACGTATGGCATGTCCGTTATTTGACTTGTGCTGTAAAGCTTATGGATGTCCAGCTCTAATAACTCAAATATGCTCTAAATGAATGGAGAGGCCAGCACTGTAGTCAGCATCCAAATCAACTACACACACCCATCATCGGTCAGGTCTACATCCACTAAACTCTTTTGAATGTCAGTCAAGCTGATGACAGACCATCAGCATCACACCTACAACATCAAACTTGTCAGCAGTATATAGACAGATGGCATGGGGAAAGAGGGGTAGTCCCACCAACTATCTCCTCAAGGCTTTGACCTGTTCAAGGAAATGAATGACTAACACATGAAAAGGGCCAGGACATTTCAATTTCACTCAGGGTTATTTTTCTGACTCACTGCTGGTTTCACTGACTTAAAGTGAGAGGCTGATAAAGGATAAGGTACAAGATGTTTTGGTGCACTTTACATTTCGGGTATCTGTAGGTGTTTTTTTCCATACTCAGCTCTCACTTTTTGTTGAGCCTGCCTATCACATCCAATTTGTCCTCCCCGTCTCTGATCTACACCTTCTTTTGATGGAAACATGCTTGTGACGATAAACAAAGAGACTGCTAAGCAGCTTTTGTGGAGTTTTAATAATGATTTTTGACAGATTTTAGACTGAAATTTTCCATCTTCTAAAAGTGTTGCACAGAGACTATGTGAGTCTCCAGCCTTGCACAAATGGGTGAGCACTAAGATCAGGAAGGATTCCACACCTGGGAAGGAATCCTTCATTCCCCTGGGGCTAAGGCTCCTCTAACCATCCTCACATTAATCATGCAGCTCCATCCCTTATCATGGATCTTCTCTAAACTAAGCGCTACAGTGTTTGTTCTTAAGGTCCACGGCATTATAACCCTGTAACAGCCTATCAGCTCTCAGTGATAATCAACCCTACCTTGCCACCCGACACGCCCTACACCAGCAGCTGGGCAGGAAGCAACAACAATAAACAGCCTCTCTCCGTTATCATCCTTTTGGCTATCTACCCTATCACCTATTTTTTCTACCATTATCCATTCTTCTCAGTTTCTTCTTTTCTCATTTTTGTGCTCCTTACCCTATTTGGTTTGCCCTCACAGCCAGTGCCAAAATTCTGTGCACCAGCTGCAGAACGCACAGCGTGTTTGTTTGAAGCCATTACAATCAAACTGACAGAAAAGTCAAAAAAGAACCCCTTTCTTTCTCTTTTTTTCTTTGAGGTTTTTTTTTCACATTCTGCCTTCAGTGTCTACATCACTTTCACAAACAATGTCACTTGAAAGGAGAGTATGAGGCACATGTTCTGGAAAATGAATAGCTGTGCAGTGGCGGTGCTTCTGAAGTGCTTCGCCTTTTTTTCAGTAAACGCCCCAACACAACACCCACCCACAAAAGACACAGGTGGGGTCAAACAGGCCTCTAAGGCAAGGAGCCACCAGCTCCACACAGACACACAAACATACACACAGAGGAATGTAAGGAACCACAGGTGTGCTGTGTGTGGGCTGAGCACCTACACAATTGTAGTCCAACTAAACAAACTTCAATGCAGGCTGTGCCATTGCCTCTTTATCTGTATGACTAAATGGAGACTGAATTTTCAGAATTACAGCTGTATTTGGTAAACAGCACCATGGGAGTCCCTGATAACAGTAAAAATACCCACATTTATCCTCACACAACCATGACTTTTTTGACTCTTAAATTACACTGAATGACATTATTCATTGGTGTGGTAATACTCTAAATCTCTAATACTCTAAAAACATACTAAAATTGCTCTTTTTCAATATTTCTTTATCCAAATGAAAAAACGAACCAAGTGAGTATTAGATGGGTAATTAGGGAAAGTCTATAAAGTCTGTAACTGTCCTCTGCAAAGTAAGGGTTTTATTGGGTACTTTTTAACACTTACCACAAAGATAAACCTCCCTTATAACTGGCCTGGCAAAAAACAAGCTGTTATTTTTCAACAAAGAATCACTGATAAAATGAGAACACTCATTTTAATCTTTCATAGGCTACAGTTAAACTTAGAGAGGAGGTCATAAATAACAGAAAAGCAGTTAGCTCTTACTGTTGAGTGTGAGGATAGACTCTGACTTCAGTTGTAAACTCCCCACCAAAAAGACTCTTTGTCTCAATGCACTAAATGAGTTCTAGATCCCCCAACACACAGTTTAGTAACACAGCAATTATATCAAGAGTAAATGATCATTTATTCAGGGGGAGAAAGCATAACAAATGAAATACCTCAAAGCAGCAACAGAGGTAATGAGAAACTTAACAAAGAACAGTACAAACCAGCACTCTCAAGCAATTCAGCATAATCTACTCAGGTTTATGTGGAACAAACCTCTGTAGATTGTGGGAGTAGCTTATTTTTCAAAACAGCTGAAGAAAATAGCATTTCACCATTCCAGATATAGCCTTATCTTCTGCTGACTGTAATGTTTGTGTAAAAGAAGAAGAAAAAAATCCTTCATTAATTCAAACATTTGTTTGCCATGATTGTTTCCTTTATAAAACATTCATTAAAAGTAACTTTACATAAGAACAGTGTAGCCTTCTTTGAACTCATGCCTTGTTAGACATAGATTAATTAAAGAGTTTTCAATAGCAAACATTTCCAGTTTTAGGCCTAGTATCCATGCACTAGGTATGTAATAGTCCATTGATCTGTATCAGTACATCAACCAAACAGCAAACAAGTCAATGTATTGATGTGGCACAAACACTGATGCATGCTTGTTTATTTTCCCAGCTGTCCCAATGTTATCCACATTATTCCTCTTTGTACGCTTCTTCATAAATGTTTACTGATTATTATTATGATTGTATTTGGAATTTATTAATAAAATGATCAAACTAGTTTATTTTTTGTACTTCAAAGTCCATAAAATGTAACAGATTGTGTGGAATTTCATTTTATCACTTCATATTGACTGAAGACCCCAGTATCAAATCAAACAGCACTGTATCATGGCAAATTCATGACATCATGTTATACATTGTTCCCTATAAAAAAACGTGTAGGATTGCATCAATGAATCTTGTGATATACACCCCTACCACTCCAGCCAAAAGCAGATGGTCAATACACTGGTCCAGCCTTGGTGCTTTCACTAGCTGCTTGCTGGGGGGCATGGTCCCCAAGGCAAAGTGCTGCGGTCAGCTGTCACCATTTACAACATCCACATTCAGCATGTCAATCAGACATAGTCAATTCAATTATGTCTTTTGCTTTGTCATGGCTAATATGATCCATAATTGTGCCATTACAGTTAGTAGGCTTACTGCTTGCTCCATAAAAAAGACAAGCCTTTCAAATTTTTTAGAAACTCAATTGAATCCCAAATTCAATTGGAAAGAGGACCAGAGCTAGATGAAGGTCTCGATCACATGCTGTGTAAATGGGGAGGCCCAGCAGGGAGTCTGGAATAACAGTAATGAAACAGCATCATGCGGCACAGCGGAATCATGTATTCTCCGCAGACTGTGCAATTATTCCAGGGGCTTTATCCAAGGATTAATGAATCGCATTAATTCAAAAGGAGGATAACAAGTCGGCATTAACTCCAGGAGGAAAGGACATTTCTCTTTGGCAGCAAAGCAAAGCCATCTGACCAATTTAGGCCTAAATGAGAGGCCCTTTTTGCACATTTTGTGCACTCTCTTACTGCAGGCCATGAATACAAAAAAACAGTCCCCTTTTATGCCATACACTTAAGAAAACAAATAAGCAATCAGACTTTTCTATTTAAGTCCTCAGCTTAACCAATTCTAATATTTTCAGATTACACAGCAAAACGCTGTTTGATATTGAACCATTAGCAGTCAGTCATGTATGTAATTTTCCTCTGATTGCTTTTTGCCGGGACAACTTACAAGTGCTTCATGATTATTTAGGTTCAGCAGATCTTTGTTTGCAATGCCTGAATAAACTTATTACTAAAAGGTTAAATTAAACATCTGTGTATGTTTATCTTCCTTATGAGTAAAAATCTCAAATCAACTTGAGTTTAGCAGAACTGCAAAAGTCTATTCATTTGGATTTAGCAATAGCAAATTTTAAAAGATGTGCTCAGATTTTGGCTTAAAAACTAGTGATTAACACAAAACTTCATCTGGACCATGCAAGAAGGGTATCAGTATAAAGACGTTAAAGATGAAATTCAGCAGCAGTTGAAAGAATCCAGAAATGCATGTCCCTGGAGTCAGCAGGTCTCAATGCAAACCATATTCAACTCTTCAAAACAGATCTCATATTTTCAAAGCTGTTAAGAGCAAATTCAAAGACACAAAAGTATAATGTACAGCTCTGTGCAGCCTAATTCCCACTGCAATATCAGTCTTAATGCAAACTCTAAGCATGCTTTTCATGACAAAATGAAATAAATTAATCATTAATTGCCTCTGGACAAGAGTGTGGCTGCTTTGTGAATAATGCAGACATGATTTAAACGAGACACCTCATTAAAGTGCTTCTGTGCTAATTGTATCCTAATTGCACATTGCCTCATCACCTGCAGGAATGATGGAGATGACCAGTCATTCATCAGCTGAGCATGCATACACAAGCACATTTAGCACATTCACATCTAGCACATTTAATAACACAGTCTTCCTTTACATACATATGTTTGATAGCAACTTAATATAACTGTGCATTAGACTGAGAAGATGAGAAGTAGGGGAAAGGGCATGGCAGTGTCTGGGGATTGTCTACCCAGAGTGATCATTTCTCCTGGCTCTGGTCCGCTGTCTGACTCCACACCCCATTCTGTCAGAAAGGCCTTTTTACTCCTTCTCTGAGTAACCTACAGCAGATGTGTTAAGTAATGACTGTCATTAATTCTGCCCCAGTCCACACACAGACCAGACAGGAATAATGGCCTCAATGGGCAACCATCTCCCACCTGTATGGCCAACCAACCCAGAAACTAGGCTAACTCGAAAGTAGTCTAGACAGAAGTGTACCATTTATGCTCTTACTCTCACATATATAGCTAAGAAACAGAAAAAAGAACCATCCAAATGTCCAGGTTGGATCCAACATAATTTACCTAATATAACAACACAAGTTCAGTGTTATTTAATGTAGGGTTTAAGGCTTTCACAGGAATTAAAAAAGGATGTTTCTTATTTATGGCTGTGAGTAGTACACTGAGATCATGGTGTGTACATCCTATATTGGGGATGCATCACAATAATAATTTTCAGTGTTTTATATATATATATATATATATATATATATATATATATATATATATATATATATATATATATATATATATATATATATATAAAACAAATAACAATGCTAATATTCTATTCCATAGCAATCCAATAAGCAATAGTAATAAAGGATATATGACCTGACAATGCCTCTGACTGTTTAGAAGCATCAGTTCAGAATTTATAAACAATAAATAAATAGTAATCTTCTGGTGAAAAGTTTTAAGGCTCTCTATGCAAGATGTCATTTTAAGAAAACATGTGAATTCATTGACTTTATTCAGTATCAGTTTATTTAAAAGGGGGAAATGCAATTTCATAAAACACATGATTT
>BRDA01081660.1:0-25089 GCA_036984385.1 Crenuchus spilurus | reverse complement strand
ATTTGTTGCTTGAAAGTTTATGAACCCTTTAGAATATTTTGTATTTCTTGCCATACATTTGACCTAATACATCACCGGATACTCCTAAAAGTAGATAAAGAGAAACAAATCAAACAAATGGGAAATAAATATTAGACTTGTGCATTTATTTATTGATGAAAATTATCCAATATTACATGCCTGAGATTAGCAAAGGGATGTGAACCAGTAGGATTAGCAGATATTTTGAAGGTGACATTTGGATCAGGTGTTGTCAATGAATGGGTGTGGGTGCATGCCCTGTTTTATTTAAGGAACAGGAATCTATTAAAGTATGCTCATCACAACACATGTTTGTGGAAGTGTATCATGGCACAAGCAAAATAGATTTGAAAGAAGAGTTGTTGATGCTCATCAGGCTGAAAAAGGATATAAAAAACATTTCTAAAGAGTTTAGACTCCACCAATCCACAGTCAGACTGACTATGTAAAAATGGAGGAAATTCAAGACAATTATTACCCTCTCTAGGAGTGGTTGACCAGCAAAGAACATGATAAGAGCAAGGCTTAATTTAGTCTGCATAATATAGTCTCTGTCAGAAGACTGAACAGCAATGGTGTGCATGGCAGGGTTTTAAGGAGAAAGCCATTACTCTCCAAAAAGAACATTGCTGCCCATTTGCAGTTTGCTAAAGATCACATGGATAAGCCAGAATTCAATTGAAACAATGTTTTGGTAATGGATGAGGCCAAAATAGATATTTTTAGTTTAAATGAGGAGTGTTATGTTTGGAGAAAGAAAAACACTGCGTTTTGCCATCATTGATGGAACAATGAATTCTGAATTATGCCTGCAAATTCCAAAGAAAATTGTTGGGACATTTTTCCAGGAACTGATTCTCAAGAAGAAAGAGGGTCATGCAGCAAGACAACAACCCTAAGCACACGTCATTCTAACAAAGTATGATTAAAGAAGAAGAAGGAAGTTAATGTTTTGAAATAGCAAAGTCAAGTTCTGGACCTTAAAATACAGTAGAAAAGGGCCTGAAATAACAGCTGACATACAGCAACGATACTTAGCAGAAACATTGTTTTGCAGTTGTGCAGTTATTACTGTACACGGGGGTAATATTTGATCATTTTCCTCAATCAATAAATGACCAAGTCCAACATTTTTAATCAAGTGCAATATGTGTTTTTTATGCACCTTTAGATCTTGTGTGATAGTTTGATGTGTTTTTGGTCAAATAAATGCAGAAATATAGAACATTCTAAATCTATTCTGTTGTCATTTTAATGTGAAATGATTTATATAACATTCAATGTTTTTATTGTGTCTTTTATAGTAGTGGACCACTATGTGAAGACTCGCAGTCTGACATCTGTTGAACAACTGGGCATCGGCATCTCTCTCAGGTAACAGATGCCAGTAGCAGGTAGAATAGAATAATGATTGATCATGACGATTTTGTGATTTAACACACTATCAGCTGACCAGTAACTTGCACTACTGGTGATCTTTCTAATTTTGAATATGAGTTCCGATCCTAATTCTTGTCTACAACCCTAGTTAACTTTCTGGAGTCTGAGGGTATTTCAGAAGCTCTGATGTAGTCTGACATGCCTTGATTTATTGTTTTGCTTATTTTTGTTTTTCCATTATGTTTTAGTTGCCGCTTTCCTTTTGCACTTGATTCCAACCCAGAGGCAAAGTATCCAGGTTTTTTCTTCAGATTAGGCCATGTTCCACTCTGCCCTCTGCCTCATGTTGGCCCAATAACAGTGCCATCTCCACATCACAACTTACAGGACTTAAATGGGACTTGTAGAGTCCATGATTTTATCATTTTGATGGTACATCGAGAAGCAATAGCATATTAGCAAACTTCTTTTAATGTTTTGACTTGTGTCCAGAAGTTTGTGGACACTTGCTCTTCTGTTTTCATTTATATCATTGGTATAAATCGGTTATATGTTTGCAGTAACAATCTAGAGATTGCACAAATAAACTAAGGTATAAAATGATCTAGCTACGAGTAATCAAGTTTATACAACTCTGCTAACATTACAGTCCCACATCTTGCATCATGTCACACTATGTGACTGCTATTTCGTGATACGTTTAACACAGAATTGGATCTGATATATTTTTTTTAATTCTCTCCCATATCGCACGCAGCATGTTCCCCATAGCCACTATCAGATTGGTGCATCTCTAATATCAGTATCTACTGTTCTGGGGAGGTTTTAGATTAGATGTTGTAATGTTTCTTTGTCTAATATTATTTTTTCTTAAGCAATATAATATGCATTGTCACTCAACTATGGCCAGTGGAGATAATCCAGAATTCATTAAGTGGAGCCTCTGCTGCTTTTCAGTGGAAATCCAAGACAATAGCTAAGCTTACTGTGAACCCAATTAGACGTTGTCTTCTGCAATGTGCACACACGTCTGCACTGGGGTGCAAAGCACAGTTGGATAACTGTAGCTGTCCATTAGCTTCCATTTCCACTCATTTCACTCATACTAAGAATTCCGCTCATACTTGGAACATCTGCAAATGTGAGATTTTGACCAGTGCATATAGTTTCTTACAAACATCACTCCTCTTGTTGTTGTTTGTGCTGTCTCCATTAGGCTTACATACAGCAAGCATTTTAAACATGCAGGGATACATAAAAAAATTAAATATCACAAAAAGGTTTTTATTCCTACCTTAATACAAAAAGGTAAACTCATATATTTTATATGTATTACTTGTAAAGTGGCATATTTCAAGCTTTTTATTTTAAATCAGAAATCCAGTATTTATTATTCACACTATATACATGTGTATCTCTCAGGCTTCAAATGACACATTCCTAATATCAAGCCCCTCCTGAACCAGAGACAACATCAGAATGTCTTACCTGGGCAAAGGAGAAAAAGAACTGGACTGTTGCTCAGAGGTCTAAAGTTTCAGATGAAAGAGTCTGGAGGAAAAGTGGAGAGACACAGAATCCAAAGTGTCTGAAGTCCAGTGTGACATTTCTGCAGTCTGTGATGGTTGTCATCTGCTGGTGTTGGTTCACTCTGTTTATCCATCCATCCATCACTCCAATCTATCATCACACCTGCTTAATCCTAATCAGAGTCGCGGTTAGTCCCTTACCCCCTCACTGGGTGCTGGGCAGGGCATTACACTATCCAACAAAGCCCAGGACAGGGCGCCAGTCCATCGCTGGGTGACACGCACACACACACACACACACACACACACACACACACACACACACAGACATCTATGGACAATTTTAGAGTACCCAATTCACCTGACCTCCATGTTTTTGGACTGAGAGACCCCGGAGGAAATCCACGCAGACACGGGGAGAACATGGAAACAAACTCCGCTCAGATGGGGATTTGAACCCAAGACTCCAGCGCTGAGAGGCGAACGTGCTAACTACTAAGCCACCGTGCCACCCCACTCCGTTTACTCAAGTCCAAAGTAAACACAGCCATCTACCATGAGATTTTAGAGCACTTCATGCTTCCCTCTGCTGATAAACTTTATGGACATGCTGATTTCCTTTACAAGCAAGACTTAGCACCTGCCTACACTGCCAAAAAATACTACCAAATGGTTTGCTGACCATGATATTACTGCGCTTAGTTGGTCAGCCAACTTATGAGCAATAAGCCATACTATAAGCCAATAAAAAAGGCTTAAATATGTCACTTTACATGCCATGATTATAAAATAAAATTATAACTGCAAACAAAAATGAACATTTCCAGAATATTCACATTCATCACAATAGTCACATTTTTTGACTGTAGTTCCCTGCTACTGTGTGGATGTGCTGAACTGATGAAGTTGCCTTGGGCGGTTGGTAGATTGATGTCTATGCATGGCTTTGTAGGTATGGATTGTTCCTGAAGTTACTGAGGGAAGATTCGGAGCAGGATCTCTGTCTTCTCATCAAACACTGTCAGGAGTTCCTTTTTCAACAGCGCATCCCTCTCCAGTCTGAACTTTGTATCCTTTCTGCTCTGAAGCTACATGGTATACCTACTTACAATGCAAAAACACTGGGTATTTTATCAGAAACACACACAACATCATTATTTTATTTGTTTATTTCACTTAAAAGTCATATTCCACTAACCGCAGATGTCTAAAATTTGCCTATAAATCTCTATAGTCACCAAAAGAGCTCAGTCATTTTTGTAAAATAAAATCACCAGATTCTGTCAACCTATACATCCAGATCTTAATTAAGCTTTCACATACTAGTTGATGTAGTTTAGGACACATTAAATGTAGGACAATTGGTGTAGTTTAGGCCATTAAAACTGGAGTTTTATGTTATTTTAAATATTAAACAGCTGTAATCAGCAGCCAATACATATGACAGCCATTAACACAGATCTTTGCTTTGAGGTACTGTATATATTCACTATTGGTCCCTTCATTAGATAAACAAACCTTGTATCTACACACATAGTCCATATTATCACCTCCACTGATATACAGTAGGTGCACTTTGTAAGCAGTAGTCCAGCTGTTTCTCTGTATACATTGTTTACCTCCTTTCACCCTCTTCTCCAATGATCAGTCCCCCCAGGACCAAGATAGAACAGGTATTATTTGGGTGGTGGATCAGCCTCAGCACGACAATGACACTGACGTGGTGTTGGTGTGTTAGTGTGTGTTACACTGGTGTGAGTGAATCAGACACAACATAGCTGCTCTGTGGGGGTCCTGATAATTGAAGAAAAGGGTGAAAGGAGGCTAATAAAGTGAAACAGATGGGCTGTAGTCTGTAATTGTAGAACTACAAAGTCCACCTATATGCTCAGAGGAGCTGATAAAAGGCTAGTGGCTAATGCGTGTATATACACTAAAACCTGTTGGGTTGATTTTCTACTCAAATGCTGGGTTGGGTTATTTAAACAGTGCATTATATATTTTTTTTCATGTACATCTTTTGAATTTATGACTGTCAAAATATCAACATAGCCAACAAGTCATTTTTCAACATAAATCAACAGTACCTACAGAAGATGATTAGAAATTAAATGGATTAAAAATTAGATGGTTAAACATAAACAAGTAAACATCCATAATATATTGATGTTTTACTGTCTTCTATTAAGTTGAACAAACACAAATAGTCTCTTAATTAAATTAAAGCTATACTATAAACGGCATTTTGCGCTAAAATGTGGGCCTGATGACCAACATTTGCTACACAGTAAATCTGCCAGTGTTAAATCAACACTATTAGAGTTAAATTAACACTGGGAGTGTTACATTTTGACACCCTCGGTGTTAATTTAACTCTAATAGTGTTGATTTAACAATGGAAGATTTACTGTGTAGGTTTAGTTATAATGTTTCTTTACACTTAAAACAGAAAGTAATATATAATGTAAAAATAAATAAAAATCTCAGACAGTAACCCAACATGTGTGAAACAGAACCCAGTGCTGGGTCAAAGTAGCCCTTACTGTGTCCAGTATGTTAGGTTATTTGTATGATCCAGCAGTGCTAGGTCAGCTTAACTCATCATGTATGCAGTTATCTGAGTTACGGGAATGACCCAAATTGGATTTTCTGGGGAAAACATTAAGCATTGAACATTAC
This sequence comes from Crenuchus spilurus, assembly GCA_036984385.1. Lineage (NCBI taxonomy): Eukaryota > Metazoa > Chordata > Actinopteri > Characiformes > Crenuchidae > Crenuchus > Crenuchus spilurus. Next base: position 19,480 of record BRDA01081660.1, on the reverse strand, counting down.
TGTTCATTTTATTGTTTGACCTTTTCTTGAAGTCACTAGGATTAAAGGTGGTTAAGTGACATAAACAGTTTTTACAGCATAAAATACAGTAATGGTGAGAAATGGGAGTCTCAATGACCGTTCCTTGACCCACCCCTGTCTGAGGTTATCTGCGAGGAGGCTATCCTGGTCATGACTGGTTCTCCTCCACCGTCTTCCTGCTCATGGGTGGAGATTTGGGGCGCTCCCTAACTCTGCTGCTGCGTTTCTCCCGTCTGCTGCCCTCCGCCTTTCTATGGCCTCTCAGACTCTACAGCTCTGTGAGTAAACACCAGCTAACAGCACCACAACCGGAAGTGACTGTCTCTCTTTCATTTCTTCTTTCGGTCATGCTCTTCATTCCCTTTTCTGTAACTCTTGCCCTATGTGGTGTCACTCCACTTCCCTCTGCATCTGTTCTGTTCTTTCTCACTTTTCTCTCCATTCTCAGGCAACTTGGGAAGAAAACACTGAGCATATTGAGTAACTAGCTGACATATGCACATTTTGAGTCATGTCCCTGTTTCCATTGCATGATCTACTGTGTCCCTCTTGTGGTACAACATGTGTTTACAAAACAGTTCCAACAACTGTTACGTGTCTAAGTCAGTATCATACAAACCAAGTCTTTCACAGCAGTTTGATCTGAAATGTGCCATTCTACAGAAATGTAAACGTCACTTCACAGTTGTTCACAGTGGCAGTGACAGCAACCAGACATCTGAAGAGTTTAATTCCTCTTTAAGAGGATTCACGTAAAACATATTATGAAATGGTACAAAATCAGATCATATTCTGTTATTATGATACTTTTGAGATAAAATAGCATTTTAGCTTTTCATGGTGGAGAGGGGTACATACCAGTGCATCTCCTAAAATTAGCATATCATGCAAAAGTTCATTTCTGTTCATAAGTCAGAAAGGTAAACTGTCATATATTAATATTCATTACATTTCAAGTGACATATTTCAAACCTTTTCGTTTTAATGTTGACACTGTTTGGACATTAATTTAGTTGATAATCCGGAACAGAAAGTCAATTCTTACAGTGGCTTTGTTGAAAAAGCAGGCTTGAAGATCTGAGCCCCTTTGACAAGTGCCACATCATCATGGAAAGACAACTGAAGTCAGGCAGGAGTGGTCAGTCCCTAAATACTGTGTCCTCTCAATTCTGCAGATCTCAGTTCTGTAAGATGGGCTGGAACAGCAAGTCTGTTCCACATCTTGGTGCCAGATACCACAGGATACCTTAAAGGGGCTGACTGCTGTTGACCACTTCAGACACATTCAGAGTTGCTGACCACTGCTGACAGGGAGCAGTCATCTGATCATTATGATTTGGCTTATGTCAAAGTGGCTCAGGTCTTCACACTTGCCCATTTCTGCCACATTCAACATGTCCACTACAAGAACTGACAGTTCTTTTTCTGGCTAATACAGGGGTTCCCTTTCCTGGTACAGTTGGTATAGTGTACAGTGACTAATATCATTGCCAGGCAGACTGGGGTTCTGTCAAAAGCCAGGACAAGCACATCACACTATGCCAATAAGAATCCTCCTAACACTATGTTCATCAATGTAAAAAGACAGAAGTTGTATGTTTCTGTTGCATGTGAATGTAATGATGAATTACATTTTTGTAGAGTCCAGAACTTATTGGGTTACAGATGTTTTGATGGCACGCAGAGGACTGATGGCATTAGCCTATTAACATTTTGCTCATAATGTTGGCTCATGTGTATTACATGTATATTATACACATTACACTTTTCAATGTCAAAGAATTGCAGTACAAGACAAAGCACAATGATACTTTTTAATCAACTGGGTATCTATTCCTGCTGACTCCACTCCATCTTCCAAGAGATTCTAGCCAATGAGGATTAAGCTCTGTCGTCATCACAGTCTTTCCACATAGTGGAGACTCGCCACCACTATCTCCACTCATACATAAGAGCAAAACTACACCATAAACCCACATTCAGTTGTGCTAATCTAGATGATAATCACATCAGCATTATAACCACACAGCACTTACATAACACATGCAAATACCAGCATTTGTTGGGCAGTGACTGGTATACACAGAGCCACTTTAAGTCCAAAATATATATATAAATTTGTACTGGATCTCTTTAACAGCAGCACCACTCACTAAGGTAATGTTGTCGTCTTATTTGAACTTCCTACCAGATGCTGCAATGGAACCACTGCACCATTTAAAGTCAAATTTGAATCTGCTTAGACAAATGAATGTAACGGCTGCACTATTTAAGGTGGAACATGACATTTCTCAGGCGAATTAATGTAACTGATGCACCATATAATGTGGAATGTGAAATTTGAACACAGAAACTTACAGAAGCAGCAGAAATACTGTTCTGAATAAATTTCAGTTGTCAACATTGCCACTGACAGTCAGTATGAAGCACTTTATCAGGAAGAGTTTCATTTTCAGTCCTTAGTTGTTATGATGCAGTTTGATAAAGCAAAGGCAAAGTGGTTACCACACACGTACAGGTTTTTTTTATCTCTCACATGCAAAATCAAAATAGCATAGCCAAGTTCTCAAGCTGCAGGTTGAGCTACTCACATGGGGTGCAAGGTTAATTCTTAAGAGTATGCTGTCTGATTTTACAGTTTGTGGTTTATTAGACACTAGATATTCAAAAACTGGTCTAACAACACTGAAAATGTGAGGTTTTCGTAACATATCCACTTTAAATGAGCTATGAGAAAATGACAACTGACATCTGTGACTTCTAAGACTTAAGCATCCACCCGTCACACGATGAAGCACTTCTGTGATGTGAGATTGAATGCAAGAAGGTTGCTGAGGTGTATCACTGTATCTTGCAAAAGTATGGAAAATAAAATCCCTCAGTGGAATAAAGCTCAGGTAATAGAGTTTCTGCAGAATGGTTTGTGTAACTGATTACAGCTCCATGTTTCACATCCACCAGTGCAGAAGTGCATGCAAATCAGAGAATGTAAAGGACTGATGGAGAGATAGAGATTGCAGAAGGCTGAGAGTTCACATCATGACATGAATCTGTAAATAGGTACACAATCCTCAGCACATTCGCCCCTGGCATCACTGTCAACAGTGGGAGCACAGAGGCAGATAATGAGGCGTGTGGGTTTCCTTTCACAACACTGCACGAAAGATGTTTACTCTCATACTTCACTCTAGCACTGGACTGTCAGCGAAGTCATGCTCGGTTATTAATAGTTGTCACTTTGTTAATGATGCTGCTCAGATTAATCACTCAGCCTACTCATAAGCACTAGAGGTTAGATTATTATAAAAACCCTTATTTGTATGTTCACATTTATACCTGTTCACAATTCAATGTAATGTTTCTTAAAGGGCCCATGTCATAAAAAATAAATCAAGATTAAACTAATGTAGTTGGAATATAATGTAAACTTATGCCCTGCCAATTTGCATGGTGCTAACTACTTGCCTAAATTATTGCATACCTCAAACTCCTCTCAATACACTTGATAATGTGGTTTCTGACACTGTATGACACACTTTTTACATAAATTATTGCTTTCAGATGTCCAGCCACTTCTTCTAATGAATGAATTCAGCTACTTTAATGTGACACAAATCCACACAGCTTGTATCATCTCTGTAGAAAAGCATAGACTGATAGAATGGGATGCACTGGAGCAGCTGCACATGAGCGTAGTATCACCATGCCCAGTTCCAAACATCAACCTAGAGAGACATAAAGCCCACAAGTACTGAACTCTGTAGCAGTTGAACTGCATTCTCTGGTGTGATGGAGCTCCATCCAAGTCAGAGTGTCCAAGATGACTCATCCGACCTGACCTCACTAATTCTCTTATGGCTGAATGCTATAAAATCTTCACAGTAGCATTTTAACATCTGCTGTTCCAACATCTCCACAGAAGAATGGAGGCTGTTACTGCAGCAAAGGAAGACATCTACATTAATACTCTCAGTGAAGACAAATAGACAAATTTTGGACAGATGTCCATTTCTTAACTGAAGTCTCAGATTCATCTCTGAAGGCTACTTTCATCTTTCACATTTCATCTTTTCATCATATGTCATATGTTTTGTTCAAATTGAACAAGTAGTAGATTGTCAATTCAGCACTATTCTGGACTATATGAACATTTAGTGCTTAACGCCTCTGTTGCTTATATGTACATTGGTCGGCAGTTCTTATATGGCCAGGCATTAATTATTTTTCTTTATTCACTCAGGTGCATCTTTCAGTGGAAATGGCTCAGTCTGGAATCCCTCCACTCTATTCATGCACTGCTCACTATGTGGAGATGCTGCTGAAGGCGGAGGTTCCTCTGGTCTTCTCAGCCTTCAGGATGTCCGGCTTCACTCCCTCTCAGGTAATCAAATTTCACACCTTCAACACAACACAAACTCTTCAGCACCATCTAGTGGCTGTTAGTATGGATCAACAATGCACTTTATTTTCTCTCATGCATTTATTTGGCCATGTATTAGGTACCTTGTACTTATGCTGATTGGGCATTTTATCAGCAACACCCACCACACAGAAGTGTAATTACAGACTGTTACTAGTCACCCCATCTATTCCATCCATCAGTGGAATAAGTGGAATAAGACCACCACTGATCAGGTATTATTTTGGTGGTGGCCTATTCAGAGCTCAACATTCACAGTGACATGGTATTGGTAACAATGTGTGTTGCATATGTATAAGTGTATCAAGCACAGCTGGATTGTTATTAAGGTCAGCTAGTTTAAGGATGGTAAACCACTTATTTCCCTCCAGTTATTCCCACATAGTAAAACAATATACATAAAGAGCACAATCATGACCATATTCAGCATATACAAGTATGCTCAATATGTGGTTGGTCCCCAACATTCCACCAAAACAGCTCTGACCCAACAAGATCTGGACTCTACATGACCTCTGGAGATGCCATGTGGTGTCTGGCACCAAGACATTAGCAGCAGATCCTTTAAGTCCTTTAAGTTGGAGCTCCTGCAGATGGGACTTTTTGTTCTAGCACCTCCCACAGATGATCAGATAGACATGTGGGGAATTTGTAGGTCAGTGTAGGTACAACGTCAAGTGGGTGCACATCACAAGTATACAGAGTTTTAGAGATGCTCCAACCCAATCGTCTGACCATGATGAGTTGTTTTTTTATGACTTCAAACCTGCCCATTTCTCTCACATCCCAATCACATCAATGCCTTGATATCTCCCAAGGAGCATCTGATTGGTCATGTACATAAAATATTCAGTGATTGGTTAGATGGCACATTTCTATACTGAGAACATCCTGTTGTGAAGGAATAATATGTAGTGCTTTTTTAGTAAGAAGTATTTACAAGTATATAGTATACACAAATGTCCAGCCTGTTGTGAAATATGAAGACTGGAAGTGTAAAAATCTAAAGATCCACTGGGCTTTGAGCACTGCTGACCAGAAGTGACCAAACTCATTCAAAATAACACCAGAAACCTGCATCAGGGAAGATGTCTGTGAATGTGGGAAAGAAAAGTGATTTGAAATTGAGTGTCACCTCCATCAGAGAAGGGCAGCCGTGCCTGCGCTCACGGGAGTCTGCTTGAGAGTCCAGACAAAGCTGGTCAAGAATCTGAGAGGGGCATTCAGAAACTGTGTAGATTACCCGCTGGAGTGTCTCAGAAACAGAAGACCAGCTTCTAACCCTTAGAAGTCTAGAGATATTATGATTTTGTATTTACTGATAGAATTACATAATTATAATAACTATAATGAAGTATAGTGAATAACACAATATGAATTACACTTGGGACCTTTCCCATTCATTTGGATTTCAAGATGAAACATAATACAAACAGTATTATAATTAATTCAAAACAGTAATATAGAACATACTATTCCTAACCTTAAAGACTTAGTCTGAAGTGAGTAATGTTGATTGTTATAACAGTGATACATGTGTCTATGATTTATTTCATATGTATATGATACATATGATACATGTGTATATGATTTATAACAGTTGGTTCTTCTAGTCAGTGTTTTTGGATGTGGAAAAATTAGCAGAATTTTAGACCTGAGCTACTCTGACAAGGGCAAAATTGTCATGGTCAAATAAGTGCTCCCAGACCACAGTGGGCAGTACCTGCTGGCAGTACCTGCTAGCAGTGGCTTCCAAATTTAAGCATCTGCCTTTTTTAGACTTTAACATTTGTAGTCAGTTATAAAACATATTATGTGTCTACATGCTGGTCTTTTGTGTATACTATAGATGTAAATATGACACATTTAATTATACCCTCAGAACATATCTCAATATACTAGTGCATCTCCAAAAATGAGAATATGGCAGAAAAATTTCATTTGTGTTCATACTTTAATTCAAAAAGGTAAAATATATATTTTACACATATTTCATATTTATTACACATGATGTGGCATATTAATATTGATAATGTTTACTATTATATATCAGTAAACTACTCATCAAAATGAAAATTTCAAATAATTTCAGATTATGGATTTCTGATTTTCTTGAGCTATTAAGTCAAATTGATCACCATTAAAACACAGCAAGACTGGAAATGTCACATTATGTGTACAACAATGAACTTTTTCATGATATTCTGATTTTTTGATGTGGCACTGCGTCCTGTGATCATAATGACCAATCACATGTTCTTTTGTTGTTAGGATGAATTAAAGCATTTACAATTATTCATATCAAACCAATGTAAATTCAGGAATAATGCAGGCAACTCTTTAACCCTCTGGAGTCTAAGGGTATTTCAGAGACTATGATGTAGTCTGACATAACTTTACTTTTTTACAAATTACACCCACATATTTTATATAGGCTTTTGTTCAGCTCAACCTCAGCAACAACAGTGTCAGAACAGTAAGAGTGTCATAAATCTATATTTTGATTAAATTATTAATCAATAATAATTGACTCAAGCTGAACAATGTATCACTGCTTATTTAAAGTCCTCTCACAAGAATCTAAAATATATTTTGATTCAAGCTATATATATTTGAAAGGAAGATCCTTTAAGGTTTTCGGGATATGTTTAGTTTTGTTTTTAGGATTAAATCTCACAGAGTTATGTAAGTGTTTTTGAGGACTTTTGTTAAAATGCCAGCAGTAGCCAGGGCTGAAGTGTTTGAGTCCATTTTGTAATCTGGAGGCATTTTTCTAATGTCTTGGATTCCATTTGAAAATAATGTACTCAGTCTTGTCTTATCAAATTGAATTACATACAATACATTTTACAAATGCATATTTAATTGTATTTTTTCTATTAATAGTCACCTGTAAGTTAAATAAGTTAAGGCTCAAAGAAGACTAGTTTTTTTTGTTTATTTTTCGGTCTCGGTTTCATGTAATTCAAGTTCCATCCTTGACTCAGTCTTGACCAGCCATAGCCTTGGACTTGTCTTGCAAGACATTCTTGACACGTTGAAGCAAAGCACAGAAAGTATTCAGTTTATTGCAAACTATAATGTCACTGCAACAACATGAGAAAGTCTGGGATATATTAGATGATAGTAGAGTTGGATGTTAGATGTGGGAAAAATGGACAGTCATGAAGTTCTGAAAGAATCAGATCATTATGGTCAGATGACTGTCCCAGAACATCTCTGAAATAGAAAGCTTGTGTGCTGCTCCCAGTTAGCAGTGGTTAATACCTACAGACAGAGGCGTCCAGATCGCAATCTGAGCAACTGTGGGGTGTGCTGTAACCAAGTCCAATCTGTGGCAGCTCCAGCTCACAGCTTAAAGGATCTGCTGCTCACATTGTGGTGCCAGATACCACCTTCAGAGGTTTTGTGGAGTCCATGACTCAGTGGGTCGGAGCTGTTTTTGGCTTATTGGTGTATTTAAAATGCAGTTGCATAATTTCATAATTAACTACATAGTTGTGTTAGTTTTATTTTCAGTCAAGTCTTCTCTTTTCATCAAAGTCAGACCGTAATATCTCACATGATACATATTGAACATTTAGAATCTGCACTTTTAATAAAATGATTGTTTCAGTGAGGAATAATTCATGTGAAATTACATCATTCTTTTCTTACTCCGTGCTTTCCTCTGAGGCTTAAATTGACTGCAAGTGGAGGATTATTTGACCTGGCGTTCTGTTCCGCCTCAGAGTCAAAAGAAGATCAAAGTGAATGCTGTATATTTCAGAGTAATGTTATGTAATTATTTTGTTGTATAATCTATCCCCAGTCTTCCTGCTAGGAATGTGTTCTATAATGTAAACCGGACCTGCCCTGCAGTGCATTTCTGATTATGATTTGCTTTGCTGTTAATTACAGCACTGACATTAGGCTCTGTATAGACTGCAGCAGGCACGTCAAGTCTGCAGAACTGAGCGAGTTCAGAAATCTCTCTGAACTACTGTCTGGCAGTCATCTAGTATTGATTATATTTAAAAATTCATCAAGATAACTTTGTGAACTTTACTGTCTGTGCTTTCTCTCTCTCTCTCTCCCTCTCTCTCTCTCTCTCTCTCTCTCTCTCTCTAAAAAAAAAAGCTGTATTGGTGTGACCATAACAAAAAAGTTTGTATTGCCAAAGCACCATCACACATCTGCCTTATTAACCCTTTGGTGATGAGGGGAAAAAAGGTTCTTACTTTTAAATTCCACTGGATTTGTTATGATTCTGCAGGTTTTTATACAGCAACTGTGAAAAATAATTGCAAAATATTGCTGGTTTTAAATTAAAATGAGCAGACAATGTGTTTTATGATTTGTAATATAATTACACATGCTTACAATTTATTGTTGAACATAAAAATGTAGAGACTTTTACCAGAAATATTTTAGGCTGCACCGCACTGAAGGGACATTATGTCGGTTCATGTCAGAAATGAGGCCCTTCAGCAGAACAGAAAGTACAGTGCTCAGTTCTACTTGTTTGGAATTTATTCAAACATCATCAATGTATCACGATTTTATTCAAAATAATGTAGCTCCATATATCATGAAATTAGCACACATTAAATCTGCCAGTGTTAAATCAACACTATTAGAGTTAAATTAACACCAAGAGTATTACATTTTTACACCATCAGTGTTAATTTAACTCTAATAGTGTTGATTTAATACTGGCAGATTTACTGTGCAGTTAGTATTTTCAAACAATTTAAAAATAATAATTTTGACTGGGGATGTCACGGTGGCTTGGTGGTTAGCACGTTCGCCTCTCAGTACTGAGGTCTTGGGTTCGAGTCTCCATCTGGGTGGAGTTTCCATGTTTTCCCTGTGTCTGCGTGGGTTTCCTCCCACAGTCCAAAAAACATGGAGGTCAGATGGATTGGGTACTCTAAATGGTCTGTATGTTTGTGTGTGTGTGTGTGTGCACCCAGTGATGGATTGGCGCCCTGTCCTAAGTTTAGTTGAATAGTGTAATGCCCTGCCCTGCCCCTGCAGAGGGGGTTTTGAACTATCTGTGACCCTGGTAAGGATTAAGCGGGTGGGATGATGGATGGATGAATAATTTAGACTCCCAGGCAGCTTGTAGAAGAAGGGGTATAATGTCACCTTTAATTCTACTGCCGGATGGCCACTAGGTGTCCTGCTGAAAGAGTCCATGTATGTACCTTACTCTAGAAACCATCCAAATCTTTTTCTTCTTTTTTACACAGATGTGTATGCAATGGTTGGGTCAGTGTTTCTGGAACTATTTGGACTGGATAGAGATCTGTCACTATGTGGCCACGTGTATCATCATGGGGCCAGACTATCAGGTGTACACGTGCATTGCTGTGCTGAAGCACTTGCAACAGGACATCCTTCAGCATACACAGACTCAGGACCTGCAAGTCTTCCTCAAGGTGAGGCATCTCAAACGACATTCTAGCCCTTTAACATTCTGCTCAGCCATTTGGTGTGGCACATTTGAGTCACCATATCTTATCGATGAAGGCACTGAACAACACAGTGTGATTGTGCCATATTTACCAATTGGTAGAGGTATGATTGGCTAAAAACATCCACTAGAGGTCACTAGAAATGCACATTTTCTTGTTTGAATTCAAAATGTTTAAAGTGTACATTAAAAAAAACTGCAGGGTCAGTTGATATTGATAAAAAACCCATAAAAACAGTTGATAAAAAAACATTGATATTGCTTCTTTCTTGGGGAGGATGTTAAAAGGCTAGAATGAACATGATAGTTCAACCCACCTGCACAACTTAACGTGCAAATAAACTGAAGATAAGCAGGTCTAGATTTGTTTAGTACATGGATGGAAGATCTCCAAGGAAAAGCATATGTGGCTGCTGGAAGTTGTGTTAGTGGACAACAAGAGGTGCTATTCCTGTGTTCTTTGTGGATCCCAGTGTTCCAGATCAGGGATGGGGTATAAATGTTGGCATCTTTCAGGTAACACATAAAATGTCCAGATTTTCTTAGGACAGGCAAAGATCCCTGGTCATTTCTTTAAGAAAATCCCCATCTTTAATACAATTTAAGAAAAAAAGAAAACCCCCATCTTCAAATACTGACTGAGTCTCTCCTCATTTCTGTAATAGCTAATATGTGGTGAGAGTTCTGGTGTAGATGGGCTGCTGTCAGGCAGGTGGATGCTGACCTTTGGTGGTGGCTGATGTGACTCTCTAATGTCTGTCTCAATTATCAAAGTGTTTTGAGTGTCTGGAAAAGTACTGCAGCAATATAACTGTAATTACGTAAGTTACCCTAAATGAAGATTGCTTCTTTAGTTATACACTGGAGCAAAAAGGCTAATGTAGATAGCAACTAATGGAGGCTTATACCCCACCACTTCACAATGTTGCAAACATAATGCCGCAAACTGGGTCAAGTTTTTAAGCAATCTCAAATAGACTATTTCTGACACTGTAAGGCATACTGAAATTGTATAAGATTTCAACATGCTGTTGTGGTTGTTGTTTGTTATGCTTAACTTTTATCCATTTTATACAGTGTCAGAACCAACAAAATAGGGTCTATTTGACACTGTGCTCATTTAATTGTCATAACTGAGCATTGTATACCAGTTTATTTGAGTTAAAATTGATGGACATAGAATGCACACTATTGTGAACTCTGCTTTGACTGATGTAGTACAGCTGCAACCAACTATTGAGTTTTGAAAAATTGAGAAAATATGTGACCACGTCTACCAGCCCATCATTGAGAGGATGTTGCTGGATGATGCAAAATTCAGGGGACAACTACAAATACAGTCATGGCCAAGCATAAACATAATATATAGAAGCTGAAGAAGAAGCTGATATATTATGAAAAAACACTCTAAACATTTCTGTAAAACTGAATAAACAGAGGTTTTGGCTACACACTTGTCTTTACAGTTTTTAGAAATTGTATGATGTTTTATTTCTAAAGCTTAAGAAATGTGAGGTGACACTGTGTTTTCACTCAGTCACTAAACCTACATTGAATATTTACAAGATAGGTGTAAACAATCAGGTGAGTGGTCTTTGTTCAATTCACATCCCAAAGATTCCAGGCTGCTGAAACCCAACCAATGGAATATCTGTAATTACCATGTCATTACAACTTTTGGTGGGAAAATCTATGCAGCTGTCTGATTCGCTCTCAGAAACATATCTCTGCTTATTTAAGCTCCTCACAATAATCTAAAAATCTATTTTGATTCAAGCAATATATATTTGAAAAATCAAACCCTTTAAGGTTTCCAGGGTATGTTTTGTTTGTTTCTAGGATAAAATCTTGCAGAGTTATATAAGTATATTTGCAGAATTTTGTTAATATGCCGCTGGCTTGAGAAGCGACTCCAGAAGGATAACCTCATAGCTCTAAAATTAAAAAAGAAAACATGAGACACCAAATATGTCTTGGCTGACCAACTACATTTAAGTAAGTGTGCACATTTGTAGCTGAGTTATTACCTATCAAGCTCCATGCAACCTGTACCATTCTTGTGTGTTTCTTAAGTGTGCTAAAGTGCTAACACATTTCAAATGTTGAAGCTGGGAAGACAAAGAACAGCTGAGAAGCACTTTAATGCCCTGGCCTGGAAAGAATCTTGAAAGCATAGTGAAGATGTGAGCATATCCAAGAATTCACAACATTTCTATCTACGTCTTTAATCTACGTTAAAACCGGAAATGGAAATTACATGTTGAAATTGCTTTTGCTGTCACTCAGAAGTTAAATGCTGCACAAGACACAAAGTGAATCTGTTCAGGATGACTCAAATGAAAAGCGAATCAAACTGAAATAAAGCTGTCCTTTGTTCTACTAAATTGAAGAAAAAAAAATTGCCTGTCAGTGTACAATACTTTTACGGTGGGGCGTTCAAAGCCTCCTGCAGAACTATTTTGAGGCTTTTTTTCTTTTTATCATTAGCAATGTCTTTAATGTTCTTTTAATGTCTGTCTCCTGATAATGCTCAAATATTTAATTTAAAGGCAGCAGAAACTCTATTTCTAAAAGGTGTCCAGCTTATTTCCTCTGAAGCCACAGAGGAGGTTGTACATCTAAAGGGAAAACAGCTGTATGTTTCATTTTCTACAATAATAACCATTCCTTTTAAGGGTCCCTGTGTTGTGATAATTATTTTGATATTTGAAAGTCTTAAAACTCAAAAGTGTTTGTAAGGATTATCCATCTGAATAGACATGCTTTTATACAACATGCTCTCTTTATGCTCTTACATCTTATACATTAACTACATGAAACAAATGCAAAATGTTGATGGTTTTTGTAGAAGAGCCATTCAAATTAGCGTTATGACTATTGACCATGTTCATGAGTTGAACATCATCATGCACAAAAAGACACAAGCCTTTAGTGTAACAGAGGTGATGTCATGTCTCGAGACACCATACTTCAAGAAGTAAAAATGGAACATTTAGATCTGTTCATGAGTGATTCAAATAGGACAGAATTTCAATGCCTACATGTTTCACTTTTTGTCATGGTTACTACTGTAGTTATAGTTGTTTGGTGAGATGTGCATCATCCAACAATGTTCTCTCATTGGTGGATTGTAGATGAGTCTCACATTAATTATCACACTTTTGGATTTCTGACACTGCCAGAACTCAGTAGTCCACTGCCTTTGGTCAAAGAGGCAATAAATCCACTTTTGCAGTCACATTGTGTCACATTGTGCATTAAAGTCCACCAATTTCAACTAAAAACTGTGGCACACACTTTCACCATTGTGAAGCAAAATTGGGCCAATGATCTTGTAAACCCAGCTTTAGCTGTGTATAACTAATATAATATATAAATAACTTAAAATGTATTTACATTTATTTTGTATTTATGTTTCGTTTCAACTTAATTTAAAGTCAGAATCAGAATCAATTTGTCAGTGCACATGTACAAGTAGAAGTACAGCAAAATTCTCATCAGTCAGAAGAAATCAGTGACCACAATGGGGAAGGAGGGGAGGTGATAAAAAAAAAAAAAAAAAACCCTCAGCCCTCAGACTGCGCCCTACAGGCCACAGTTTGGGAGCCCAGGAGGAAGAGAAAAAAAAGTCACCTATTTTGCATAAGGACATTCAACAAGACATAGCATGATGGGGATAATGGCAGGTAGGATGGGTGGGATGATGGCTGGATAAAGACCAGCGATGGCACGGGGGTCCAGCAGCGACCAGAGCGCTTCCGCACAGAGCACCATGCACACACCTGGGAGTAGCCGTCCGAGGCAGTTTGTGGGGGAGGGGTTGGACGGGCAGGGGCAGGAGAGTGCATGTTGTCTGCCCTTCAGCCGCCAGAGAGTCTCTCAGTCCGCAAGTTGACACACGATGAGCACAGAAGCTGGGTAGCCTTGAACAGCATTCCAAGCGTCAAACAGTCCTCTCCTTATCAGGAACACCATTTCAATTATCGTTGGAAGCCTTACTGGGGCTTGAACGGCCAATCCAACTTTCCTAATTTCCCGGTACACAAGGAGACCCCCCAGGGCAATCAACAGGGTCCCTGTTACTCCTAATCCGAATAGATAAACATCCTCTGCGTGTTCAAGTGACAGTGCGGCTAGACATACAATGTGCCACTTCTCCCATGAATCCATTGCATACCCAGCAGCAAATGTCCCATCAGGGCAGGTGGGCTCCCCCGAACCCAGACTTCTCATAGAGAAGATAGTGTCGATAGCGTTGAGAGACCACTTAATCAATTCCATGATTTTGAAGGTTTGCAGGTCAGCACCAAGTGAAGCCTGGGAGACAGGACAGAGAAGCGAGCAGGGTAGATAGTGAGGAGAGAAGGAAAAATGTGACCGCCTCCGACAAGAGCCAGACAGACAGTCTGCCTAATCTATTAATTTGATTTAGCAACTTAAATCACTTGATTAAATGAACTGAATTTAAAGTTAATAAAAAAAATCTCCAGCCTTTTCAACTTATCTCTAACTTCTGGATCTGTAGAGCAGCATTCCGATGCTTTTCTTTAAGGCAAAACACTATTCTTAAAATCAGTCCTCCCTGTGCCTCTAAAACATTTCTGGCCTTCTGAGTCATGGTCTATACAAGACCTCTGAAGGTGTCCTGTGGTATTCTGTTCACCAAAACGTTAGAATTAGATCCTTTAAGTCCTGTAAGTCCTGTGCATGTCAGACTTGTTCCAGCACATCCCACATATGATCAGATTGAGATCTGGGAAATTTGGAGACTGCAGATGCTGAATACTGCTGAGCAAGGGCAGCCTACAAGACTTGTTGTGTCAAAGATGCTCTTGTGGAGGAGAAGGAGGGCCGAAAGTGCATTAAGTGTATTAACAAATCGGTCTTAATGTTTTGGATCACCTGTATATATCGTTCAGCTAGACAAGACAAGAATATTAGAGAATAATTCATTTTTTCTAAACTGCTAAAGCAGTCCTCATTATGAATAATGTTATTTATCAAATGTTACTTACTGTCAGCTCTTCTAGTCATACCTGAGACTTACTTTTGATTGGGTTTAAATTTGTTTTGGTTTACAGTAAAGATAACTGTCACAAACATTTTACTGCTGCTATCCAGCAGTAAAATCTACTCTGTAGGCCTTTGGATTGAATGTGCGTGGGATAGAGCTACATATGCAAGCAGTTTTGTATTTGTGGTGGGAGTTATAAAACTTTCCATGATTAGTATTACAGTTCCACATATAACCTACAAATCCCAGCAAAATTCAGTCATTTTCCACCTGCAATAGACAGGTGACTTATGCAATTCACATCTCTGCAACAGAATCATGTCCTGGAGAAATGGAAATGAGGACATGACCTGTGACCAGTTTCTTCAATTTTGTAGAACTCATATCTGCAAATAATGTATGTATAATGTAATTTTAATAAAATATAGCCGATATCATCATATCTTTCTATTCATGTATTTAGAAAATTACTGCACTGCATATTACATATAGTGTAGCTATTGCTTGGAAAAAGTTAACACTTTTATGGAATACTGCACACAAGCACCACATTTACACCTTTCTTGTCAATAAGTTGAATATGTTGGTAAAAAAAACAATCTATCCTTAGAATAAATACAAATGAAACATAAATACAGTAAAAAGTTAAAAACTAGTTTGTGATCTAGTTGGAAGAACAGTTTCTTTCTAGATTTTTTTTTGTCAATGCTCCTCACTGTTGTAAAAGTGCAGCAAACTTGATTTAACAAAATGATATATTGATTAGCCAAACCAGGCATTGGGGTGATACAAATAATGCTAGACTACCATAAGTAGAAAATCACTACTTACTCTACTCGCTCACTAAACACCACTCATTTTATAGTGGCATGTAAAAGTTCTGGCACCCCTGGTCAAAAATTATGTTACTCTGAATAGCTAAGTCAGTAAAATATGACCTGTTTTCCAGAATAATAAAAGGATAGAGATGACAAATGTTTTAAGTAACATTGATCTTTTTCACATCTTTTACAGTTTCAAAATAGTAAAATAGAAAAGGGCTTGAAGAAAACATTTGGGAATGCTGCATGTACTTAGTAACACCCCCGTTAACAAGTATCACAGCTTGTGAATACTTATTGTGAGGTTCTTTGGCCATCTTGTATTCCCTGCTTTTTTAGGTCTATCCACAGATTTTCATTTATGTTTAGGACCGGGGACTGTGATGGTGAAGGGAAAACCTTCAGCTAGCATCTCTTGAGGTAGTCTATTGTGAATTTTGAGATGTGTTAAGGATCATTATACTTTTGTAGAAGCCATCCTTTCATCTTTAGCCTTTTTATAGATGGTACAATGTTTGCTGCTATTTAATTGAAGCTATTCTTCCCCTCTATCAGTGAAATGTTCCCTGTGCCACTGGCTGCAACACAAACCCAAAACATGATTGATCCACCCCCATACTTAACAGTTAGAGAGGTGTTCTTTTCATTATGTTCTGCACCTTCATTTCTCCAACCATACTTTTGCTCATTATGACATTTATAACTTCATGGTTATTTTAACTCTACAAACTTCTGAGGCAGGAAACAGCAGAAGATAGTAGAACAGTACACCAGCAATCCAGAGTTTTCAAACAAACGGGTTTTGATTTGTCTTATCTTTCAATCATGTAAGCAGTTCTCTATAAAAGTTTTCTTGGTCTTCCAGATCTCAGCCTGATCTCTACCATTGCTGTTAACTACTATTTCTTAATTATGAACTGTGGAAACTAGATATATTTTGCTATATTATACCATTCTCTTGCTTTGGGGATATCAATTATTTTCAGAGTACTAGGCAGCTGTTTAGAGGAGAGGACAAGGTTTGAGGAGTCACATTTACATCACCTGGTCTTTCCTAAGAATAATTGTGGAAGCCCTAACAAGCTAATAGAGTCAGATGTCTTGGATGCAGAACAAAAATAATATTCAATAGTCTTGCTTTAAAACTGGTAAAGAATTTTTCATCATTTATGCCTTTTGGAGATCAATTCTTGTACACTAATTTAATGTTAGTGGGTTATTTTGCTGCGTAAACACTATTGTTTATAAATAATTCATATTAGATCTGAACCAGACTGTATCTCTATTTATGAGTTCAAACCTAATATTTAACATATAATTTTATGTGGTTTGGCTGAATTTTTCCTTGCTTGCTGTTTTTGAAAGACGTTATGCTAATTATTATCTTTGTATGATTTTAATTTTAATACTTTATTACCAGCTTTGTTGTAGTCGAAGCCAATTACTTGCTTGCATTTCGCTGACTCATGTGGCATAATTAGTTAGCTAATTTTGTATGTCATTTCCAAATAAATTAATGGCTTCTAGGTGCTTTGGTTTGCAGTTGTGACCACAGTTTGCTTACACTGCAGTCATATTTTATTTAATATAGCAAACCTATAAGGGTTTATTTGTCCTTCCTCTCATTTCCATATTATGTATGTGTACTTTTGTAACTCCAGGAGTAATTTTAGGGCAATAAATTCATGTGCTGACTCAAAGAAAATGAAATGAAATTAATTTTCCTTTGTCTCCACCAAGGATTCTTATACATAGTGAAATGTCAGGGTGTATTAAGCAGCATCCTGCTGAGAGCATTCTTGAAGCACTATGTCTGCCTGGCCTTTTACAGCATTAAAAATACCATTCCATGCTATCTCATTGAGAACATCTTGAGAACTTATATCTATAAAATATTATCTTTGTGAACATTAATGAAAGCTGTTCTATCTTGTTTGATATATGCCATGTTGGACTTTAAGCTTCCAGAGAGTCCATTCCATATCTGAGTTGTAGTTCCTTATCATAGTGTTTGTCCTGATATTCTCTGAATTATCTGGAAAGCCAACAAATGATGTCAACATAATACTCAACATGTGCTTCATTTGAGAAGATCTTCAAATGTTGTGTCTCTCTAAACAAAGATCAGAGTTGTTCAGATAATGGTCTTTCCTGTAGTTCTTTATGGACTGGACTGAAGACAAGACACAAGACATGAACAGTATCAAAGACCATTAAAATTTGGTTTTGGACCTTAGAGAGTGCACAGGGCAGCAGGACGAGCCCCTTGGATAAAAAACACTATGCAACAAAGAATGTGACCAATCAGTACAAAAGAACTGGCATTAAACAAAGATGGGTGATTTTGAGGATCCCAGTCATGCATCCTCATCCCGATTGTACTTGCCAAGGATCCTCTGACTCTTTCCAAGTCTGCCTGATGTAAAATAAAACACTAGATGGAGAAGCATGTGTAGACTCCGAAGCAGCACTCAGCAGCAAAAACCACTCATCCTCCATTCTTCTACTAGTTTATACACTTCCAATACCTCACATGTCTTCATAGCTAGAATAATTATCAGGTAATCCTATAAATGTATTCTGCAGTCTGAGAATACACAACAGGAAAAACATAATTGCAGAAAGTCTGCAAGCTTGGAATATCGCAAAGGTGCTTTCAGCTTTCACAACCCTTGCAAACTTTATTTCTGTAAGAAGTATCCTGATTCCTTAATGAAGAACTTCTAGACTCAGGAAGCCACAGTCATGATGGAAACATGATGGACAAACAGACCAGTTCTGCATTGACAAAGGAGTTATCTCCATACCTGTTTAAAAATTGATAGAAGACAGGACTGGAGGAAGACCATCATGGATTCAGGATTGGTGCACGATAATAACATCAATGACCTTCAACACTCAAAGTTGATCTGAAGAACCAAAAGAAATAATGGGACACAATATGAAGGAGTTTATGACATTGGGAAAAGCTTCCAACTTCACCATAGATTTTGCCTACTCAGATCAGTTATTAACAATGCAGAAACACCATACAAATTGGTGCTCCAAAGAATGAGAATGAAGGAGCTTCAGGAGATGCAATGTGTCTCTATAAACAAAGACCAGAGTTGGACAGTCTGTGGTCTACTGTGGTATGCCAATTGCTCTGTATTGGTCGCTGGAGTCATCATTCCCTCTGGCATCAGTGGCCCATGGGATGCCACTGGTATGCCATTCAGAGGCACTCACAAGGCACTGTACTAGAAGTCCATTGTCTTTATTTCTTCATTACAGCAGCTCTAGAACATCCTAAAAGAGTCAAAGAATATCCTAATATACAACCCTAAAATAGTGTTATTGTCCATGCTAACTGATCATGGCCTTCTGCTTCTTCCTCCACAGGAGGATCCCATCCATGGCTTCAGAGTGAGTGATCATCTGGAGTACATGGAGAGCCTGGAGCGCAGTTACAGAGGCATGGTGCTCACAGACATGAGGAGCATCTTACTGAAGACCAACTAACATTCATGGAAACATATGTGACCCCGCCAGGGAAAACCAGGCCAAAGTCACTGGGTAACTTATTATATTGTGTCAATATTGTGTCAGTCACATTAGCGACAAAACTTAGCCACTCTGTATTATTGCTGTAAATTCACAAAAACAAATTTTGAAAAAAAGAATGACTTTGACCTGGTTTTTCCTGGCAGGATCACATATCATGGAAACTGACATTTTTCTGCCTTCCGTTTAAAAGAGCTTGATGT
>BRDA01081651.1:0-11284 GCA_036984385.1 Crenuchus spilurus | reverse complement strand
ATAAAAGAAGTCACCTCACAGTGACAACTGTAGTGTCCATCCTAACATGTAAAGAAATTAAATACCTATTAGCTTTAAAAGTAACTTTGAAACAGCACATCTGTCAAGTCAGCAGGGAACACATTCAGCAGATAATTCTTTAACCCTCTGGAGTCGGCTCTCATATTAACGTAATTCTGCAAAAACACTTAGAAAACTGTGACATTTTATGCTAGAAACAAAATGAAACATACCACGGAAACTGAAAATATTTGAACCTAAATATTTTTTAGATATTTCTGAGAGGAGCTTAAATAAGCAGGTACAGGTTTTTCAGTGCGAGTCAAGACAGCTTCACATTTTTGTCCCGCCTAATGACACATTCTGTCATTTATATGAGAATGACATGATAATTCCGGACATTCCACTGGTGGATTACCAGCCGTGGAATGTGAATCTGAACAAACACCTCACACCTGAGTGTTGACACCTATCTAATAAATATTCAATCTAGGAACTGTAGAAATTGACCACAAACAGACCATTCCCATCAAAGGACCAGCCTGACGTAGTCTCGATAGTTGGTTTATTGGTGTGCACAGATCCACAGACACCCTCAACTAGCCCACCAAAAGCTAGGCTAGCATGGGTTATAAAGGCTGGAGAGTAGCCAAGTTTAGCCACTGATCATCCGGTCAACAGGACAACAGTAACAGAAAATTGCCAAAAAAGGAAAGACAGAAATAGTCAAAAGACAGGTGCACCAGAATAGACATTTGAGGACTAACAGAAATAGTTACATAAAATGTTCTTCATACAGATTCACAGCAAACACAGAGTATACCCAATACAACATAAAACAGCATAGTATTTCTTCAGAACCACTGAACGAGTGAAACACGTGAACTCACATTAGTTAAGCTTTAGAAATAAAACTACATACAATGTCTAAAAACTGTAATGAGCAGTGTGTAGCCAACACCTGTTTATTCAGTTCTGAGCTCAAAAGTCTTGACTAGAAATGTTTACAGTGTTTTTCACAACATATCAGCACATCTGAAAACAGGTTTTTGGAAAGTGAGTTTAGAGCAGATTTAATCAAAATATAGATTTATGACACACTTACTGTTCTGACACTGTTGTTGCTGAGTTTGTGCTGAACTAAAGCCTGTGTAACACTTTGGGTAATAAATAGTTTTATATGGGGGTCATTGTAAAAAAGTGAAGGCATGTCAGACTACATCAGAGTGTCTGAAATACCCTCAGACTGCAGGGGGTTAAGAACGCTGTGAAACTTGGAGCTGGACATCCTGTTGTAACCTGCATAGTCATGATATTTCATAGCTCATCTGCTCAGTCAGAGACAGACATGCAGTCCAGTAAGACAGACCACAGTGCACTTTAAGTAAGTGCCCTATTGATGCCAAGACGCTTTGATTATGTTTACAGAATGGAATCACGTATTAGCAGCAAAACATTCCTTTGCTTAAGCCTTTAAGAAATGTGCCCTGTATATATATATATGTGTGTGTGTGTGTTTAATGCAGAACAGATGTCATTATTACCTAACTGCATTAACACTGGACACTCAATATCCAGCACTACTGAAGCTCCATACAGAACAGTTAATCTGGCTCCTAGCCTTTGCTCAGGATGAGTGCTCTACAGGAGCATGGGCACTCAACACACATACACACACACACACACTCCCAGCCGATATACTGTCTGGCTGTTAAAATCAGCTGACGTTTGAAGTTTCATCGATCCACCAGAGGACGTGTTTCACAAAGCAGGATTTCTCAGTTTATCCAGGTAACTTACGTCCAAAGTCAAACCTGTCCAATGTGAGAAGAGCAGCAGGACATCCAGGTTAGACAATCTTCACCATCGGGCTTAAACTCTCTGGCTAACTCAGAAATCCTGTTTGTGGTATACCTCCCAGTGTTGGTGAAGTATTACTGATATTTCCAGGGCAGCATGGTGGACTGGGGTTTCCTACATTCGCCTCTCAGCGCTGTGGTCTTGGGTTCGAGTCCCCATCTGGGTGGAGTTTCCATGTTCTTCCCTGTCTGCGTGGGTTTCCTCCGGGGTCTCCGGTTTCCTTCCACGGTCCAGAAGCATGGAGCTCAGGTGAATTGGATACTCTAAATTGTCTTGGCCAATGATGGATGGGCATGGATAGTGGAATGCCCTGCACCCGCTGAAGACTCACTGTGACCCTGATCAGGATGAAGCGTTAGATAACGAATGATGTTTCCACTGTAATGAATGGTGATTTGTTTTCTTTTGTGTTTTTTTAATGGCTAATGCTGATATGAGTGCAGGGTAGCTGATGGCTCATATGTGATGTCAATATCGTGTCTTTTTTAGCATGTGATAAAATATAAAGATAACTGAACATTTGTTGACTTATGACAAAAAAATTAATGTATCGGGCATCCTGATCTGCCCATAGAGTGGTGAAACTGACACTAGGGGGAGCTGTAACATTGTTCTAGAGCAGCTACACTGATTAGGCTGCCTGTAGATGTGTCTATAAATGAGCCATTTTTGTTTATAAGTCTTGCACAACCATGTACTGTCTTTAGTTTAATCTGTAGGCTTGCCTTTGTATATTGTAATCTTTTTTTTACTTTTTGAACTGCTGCTGATACATCACTAGGCAGCCACTGTGCTCGGAGGAAAGCGCAGGATCTCCAGCTCTGAAGGATCAGCTGAGCCACTTGACATTGCATGGTCGTAATGTAGAGAGAGCGCCATCTACCCAGCCTGGCACAGCCAATTTTTGCTCTCTTGGGCTCCAGCTGCTGATGGCAAGTAGCATGACCGAGATACAAACTCTCGATCCTCTGTTCATAGTGTCAGCGCCTTAGTCTGCTGAGCCACTCGGGGCTGTGTATTATGTAATTATAGGCACATTGTCTATATTGCCTGTGGACACAAGCTGATAGGCCAAAACAATAGGCCCGATGCCAATTATCTAAACATGGCAACAATCAAAGTTGGATTTTAGGATGTTATACAAAATCCTTTTTGAGTAAAAATTTGACTTCAGGAACAGACGTCTGATATTTGGACCATAATACACACATTTGCATTTACATGGATGGGATGAAATATGTGGCAGGACTGCAGAAGTGTGGCTTTCACACCAGACGTGATGAAAGTCTGATGAAAAAGGCAACAAAACAGTGCTCTCTCATTTCCTGACTTCCACTCATAGATAAATAAATCATAGCACGGTGACCATTTCTAAAAGCCAACTAAGCATCAGTGCTGCCACACCGAGCGTGACGTCACACACCCCACTCACTCACACACTGAGAAAGAGAAAGCAGCTGTTATCAGTAACTTAAGACAGTAACCGTAAGCAAAGTAAATGTAATAAACAGGAACTTTATTGGATTTATGTGCACGCCAGGTTATCTGATAATAGACCCGCAATGTAAAAAATGACAAGTCCAGTTCAACCATCTACACCTTCATCTTCTGATCTCATGTTACACCAATCAAGAACTGCAGTTCCATAAACCAGAACATGCTGAAGAACCATCCTGATGAGACAGAACAGAGGTTTGGTCAGTGAGGACATGCTGGTGGGAGAACATCATAATATGCTCTTTAACACACACTCACGCCTCACCACAGCAGCTTCTCCTGATGGCTTGCAGACCAAATTTCTGGTAGTGTTGTACATTTATAGGCAAGGCAAGTTTATTTATAGCACCTTTCATACACCACAGTCATTTAAAGTGCTTTACACATCAGACAAAACAGGGTGGCACAGTGGTTTGGTGGTTAGCACGTTCACCTCTCAGTGCTGAGGTCCTGGGTTCAAGTCCCCATCTGAGCGGAGTTTCCATGTTCTCCCCGTGTCTGCGTGGGTTTCCTCCCACAGCCCAAAAACATGGAGGTCAGGTGAATTGGGTACTCTAAATCATCAGTGTGTGTGTGTGTGTGTGTGTGTGTACCCAGCGATGGATTGGTGCCCTGTTTTGGGCTTAGTTGAGATAGTGTGTGCCCAGTGAGGGGGTAGGGGACTAACCATGACCCTGATAAGGGTTAAGCGGGTGTAATAATGGATGAATGGAAGAAAGAAAATAGTTCAAGAGATAAAAAGTAAATCAAGGTAAAATTAGCAAAAAAAGAATAAAATCATGATTAAATAAAAAAATGTAATTATGATGAAAACAATAGTTTTAAAATAGAAATAATTTAAAATTAACTAGTATGGAGATGCCATTACTGAACAAAGTGAAGAGAACAGTGTTTTAACAGTGTTCTATTGTTTCAAAAACAATCTGGACTTAGACAGTCAGGGTTCTTCTAATATTCTCTGTTAACTGGTTCCACTTAAAAGCAGCATAATGTTACTCAGTGAGGTCAAATATTAAAGCCTAATTTTCAAATAAGCCGTGCATTTCCCAACTACCATACACTCTTAAAAAAGAGGGTTCTTCAAGTGTTCTTTACTAAAGGAAATGGTTCTATATAGAACCATGAACACTCAAACCATGCAGTGTTCTTTCCATGGTGAAAAGGTTCTTTAGCATGATGAGGAATGTGTTGTAGATGGTTCTAGGTGGTTCTGAAAATGGCTCTATATAGCCCAAAAGAGTTCTGCTGTAGTTACAATGTCAAGCTTGTAATAACAGAGGAACTCTTTTTGGTGCTATACAGAACCATTGTCAAAAGGTTTCTATATAGAACCATCGACAGCACATTTCTCTTGCACAGAACACCTTTAGGTTCTTTGACTGTTCATGGTTCTATATAGGACTATTTTCTTTACTAAAACACCCTTGAAGGACCATCTTTTTAAGAGTGTAGGTAAATGACAAAAAACTATGAGGAACCACAGTCCAGCTGTTCTACTTTCTGTCTGTCCACACTCAGCAGCTCCAGACTGACCAGAGATGCAGCTCCATCTCAAACAAACAAAACATACTCACTGCTGACCCTCTAAAACCTTAATAACACCAACAATTACACCACTGATTTTCATACGACAGCACAACGTCAACAAAACATACACATTCTCATTGTGTTTGTGGCTAAATAAACATGTGACAAGGATATTTTCAACAAAATAATTGTGATTATGTAATAATCGTGACAACCCTGGTGGAGCATGATGGTGGGAGATGAAGAGAAGTGCAATGAAGGGAATGACTAAGAGAATGAGGAAGATTATGGTCAAGAGTCTTTTTTTTACCCTCATAGCTCAGGTCAGACTGGCCCAAACAGCTAAAAATATGCAATCCAGCAGCTTAGCACCCAGTCAGTCATTAGCCCACACTGCAAACATCCCAGGAGACACACAAACACTTAATAAAGATATCACAAACCAATATTGTACTGTATTGTGTATAGCATTTAGCATGTGGGTACACTAAAAAAATCACAGTAAATTAACAGTAAAATACTGGCAGGAGAGACACCAGCATTTTACAGTACATCTACTGTTATTTTAACTGTATTTTACTGTATACTGAATTACTGTAAGCAACAGCACAAGAACTGCTTTTACGGTAATTTCATAGTATATACTAGCATGTTACTGTTATTTTACTGTGCCTATACTGTAATGTAACAGCATTGCATCATCTTGATTTTCCCTTTGCCAGCTTTGTTTGTCCTTCAGTCGCTGAGGTGGTCCGGTTCTCTGCTCAAATCATTCAATCTTAGCAGAAAATAGGGCTGCAAATGTTTGGGAATCGAGTGAATCGATCCAGAATTCTTTTTCTTTTCAGATTCTTTTTTTCCGATTCTTTCAAATATGAACGAAATACGTTACTTTACCATTGCAATCGCTGCAAATCATGAGTCACGTCCAGCCCTTTCTTACCCGGGCCGGGTTGACGGTAAAATCCAAAGTGTTTCCAAATGGTTGCTTTCAAAGACCGCGGCTTGGCTTGCATGTCTGTACATAGCCGATGCTGCTTCCTTGTTTTGCCTAGCACTACGGTGGCTGAGAAGGCACATCCACACCCGAAAAAAAATAAATATTTTGAAAACGAGAATCGATTCTGAATCGTTCAATGTGAGAAACGTGATTTGAGCTCGTAGCGATTTTTTCCTGCACCCCTAGCAGAAAATGTTCTGCTCTTGATAAAAACGTAACGACATACAGAACAAAAGTCAGAGAACTTGTGAGTAAAACAGATTTTGAACAATAAGAACATAAACAGCTAAGTCATCTCTGTAGCTACTCTTCACATCTACGGTAACTAAATAAAACTACTTTTAAATTTCCCCAAATACGGGCCCCGAGTGGCTCAGCAGGCTAAGACGCCGACACTATGACCAGAGGATCTCGAGTTTGAATCCTGGTCATGCTGTTTGCAATGTCCGCTGGCTCGGGCGTCTACTGATTGGTCCATTCAAAACTGGTGACCCTACACTTTCCTCTGAGCTCGTTGGTTCCCCAGTGACAGTGTATCAAGCAGTAGTTCAAAAAGAGGCAGTGGCTGCATAAATAAATAAATAAATAAATTCCCCAAATAACTCAAACTAAAGTATACATACATTTAAACAACCAACACCAATACAATCAACAAAAACAATGCCAAAAGGAGGGACGAGTGCGCTCCCATGAGCCTTTGCAAAGCTAATTTGCATGAACTACTGACCTGCTCATAAGAACACTGCGCCCCTCCCTGGCTGAGGCCACAGTATTGATGCAGTTTATTTAAAGTCATTCATTACATGTACAGCTGTTAATCAATGCAAAGCTCCACACACAGCAAAACAACTATTTATTTTACTGGGGCAGCTTGTTGACCATGAAAGAGCAATCCTGAACATTTTTGATGATGACGCTTTTGAGAAAATACTGTACTGTACTGTAAAGTACTTTACTGGTGTTATATGTCATCAATATACAGTAATACTGTGAATAAAGTCTCGCTATTTACAGTATTAATGTATTTGACCAAAAACAGCATCTTACTGTTGTAATTTGGCTGTATTTTTACAGTAATTATTTACAGCGTTGTGCACTAGCTCAGAACAGACATCAGCTCGTGGTTTGTATGTGCACTGTAAAGCACTGTTTCTTTAAGCATTTCTATGCTGCTATGTTTGCAGGTAGTCGTTTTTTCCTTCTGCTGCACCGTAAAATGTACCGAATCATGAAATGTGTAAATCCTATACGCAGATACACAGAAAGCACATACAGAAAGGGCTGCACCATGCAGAACGCTGCTCTGCTGGCCACATCCAGCACAGATTAGAGGAAGGCTAAAGGGCAGCAGAGGGACAGTGATGCTCTGAATGGCTTAAAGAGCAATAACAGTCTGAGTTCAAAGGGACAGAGAGTCAGGGGGAGGGGGAGCGTTCATATTTACATATAGATCTCTTTCTCCCTTTCTCTCTCAGCAGGTGACCTCTATCTGCCCACCCAGCTGAAAAAACTAGCCATCCTGATGGAGGAGCTGCTGACATCACACAGGCTGCACGCTGCCCTCAAATGATCTCAGATCAGCTTTGCTGCGCTTGCCCTGATCATTCCAAGCAACGGAAGACAAAGAAAAACTGCTCCACAATGTGGCTAAAATGTATTGTAACTGTACTGGTACACAGTGTGACAGAAACAGAGAGATACTAGGCAGCTCCAGCTCCCACTAGTGCCAGTGGCCACAGTGTTGTAGCCTATCACCCATAGCCATAATGCAAAGCAGCTCACTGCTCATTTAGCTCTCCAAGGACCAGAGGGAGTGTCACAGCCTCGAAGACTAGAGGAGCAGGGACAGAAAAACTCTAAATAACTCACAGCATCTTTTTCAGTATAGCTACTACTGTCAGAGCAGGTCTCCCTCCTTCCTTTGGAAGCCCAAGCTGTAAGGCTGACCCTGTGACATGGCGTGCCAGCCTTGTACTCCAACCACAACGCTGCTGCAGGATATTAACAAAACACCCGCACCACAAATATTTCTATATACAGTGACTGTGACAGTCCTGTTGTCATGCATACTGACATTTTGATTGCAAATGTTTTATATAATCCTGATCATTTCAGCTTACCACAGTTATTTCCCATAGCTATTAACCATCACAGTTACATACTGCTTTCACAACGACACACACATCAGTTAAGCAAGTACATATGAAGAATTTCTTAAGTTCATGACTGCTACATCATTTGAAATGGAACGTGAAACTCATAAGAAGTTATGCTCAGCTTCGCTCAGAAACAGCAGAAATCAGCAGAAATACATGCCCCTCATCTGCACTGTCTCACAGTCTTTTATTAACCCTACATTTAGGAAATGTACTGTTTTTTACAGTCCTCAATTGGGGCTGTAAAACGCTCAAACACAAAGTGATCATCACACACACACAGGCTTTGTTCTCGCTCATTTTCTGAAGCTATAGGTGGAGATACTCACATAGGGGACATTCTAATGAATCTCTTTATTGCCCAATTCTGAGCAGTTCATTGGATTTAATGTTTTCATACAAAAGAGTGGGTGGGTTGTCTTTTTATAATTTGTAGGTTGGTGACCATATATTAAAATACAAGTACAAAATGAATTAAAATACATTGAAATGAATGGTTGATGGCATTTTAAAACCCAGCTACTAGTCAGCTGAAACTCATACAAACACCTGCCTCAAAATAAATGAACAGTATGATGCCGAAAAAAATGGGGCCTGAAAATGATTAGGTAAGGCTGGGGATTGCTGTTGTTCCCTACATGCCTGCTCTATCCATAAGCTTCATATTAGCATGATTAAAAGCTTCAACAGCTTGGAATTTACAGAAATGTAAAAAAAATTCTTTAAAGGTGGAATTTAGACTGGTATTTCAACATCACCAAAATGGCATTCAGGTTCTATATGACCTTCAATTTGGATTTTTGATCTTATGGAGATGAACAGTAACATTTGAATCAATTCATATCAGCATTTAATAAAAATGAAGACGTTTGACATGATAAACTGATACCTAATGATGTACAGGGTGTCCCGTTTGCTTATTTCCACAAAAAACCATGAATAACTTTAATATAATATACCTTTTGAGTAAATATACCTTAGACTGTGTTAAAAAGACTGACATTCATGATTACAATGTGGGTATATGAAGGGTTAATGTTTTTTGACTAATATTTGTGACCCCGCCAGGGAAAACCAGGTCAAAGTCACTGGGCAACTTATTGAGATATGGTGTCAATATTGTGTCACTCACATTAGCCACAAAACTTAGCCACTCTGTATTATTGCTGTAAATGAAAGATAACAGTCTCAGATATCTATTGTAGTACATATTTTGATCAAAAATAAAACTTAAATTCACAAAAACTTTTTGAAAAAAACTAATTTTGAAAAAAAAAAAGAATGACTTTGGCCTGGTTTTCCCTGGCTGGGTCACATTTATGGATGTCGGAGTAGAAGCCGGCGCCCATCCAGCCATCTCCATCATTTGCCTGCAGCAACGGTGAGACATTAAAGCCCTCAGTTATCCTCTCGGACACAGAACAGAACAGTTATTTCTCCCTGAGAATTGTGCAATGATCTGTGCATGATGTATCAGTGCACAGTACAGGAGGAAGTGTTCATTGTACAAATGTACTTGATAATAAACTCGATTCAGAAAACAAACGAAAAAACGCCAAAAAAGCACATCTCCATGCACCACAGCACCTGACCATTGAAAAAGAACGGCATACTGGACATTTTCAGCACATGTTGCATCAGCAGTCTTTTACACACAATCTGAAGTATATTTAACCCAAATGTCATCACCATATCTTCATTAGTATTAACATTATTCATGATTGTTTGGGTAAAGAAGGAAACTGAACACCCTGTATTATAGATAAGATAGGATTGTACAATGTCCTTGTGTGTAATTGCATTGCAACCATCTTGCAGCCTACATTCCATTTTTATGGATAACAGCACAGTGTCTGCAACAGCATAAGCATGTCTATTTTATATAATGTGTTAATACTGTACACAACATGATTTAGTCAAGTAGTGTTCACAATGCAAAAGTACTGGTGATACACTTCCTCGCCCCAAAAATTTAAACCTCCACTGCCCTGCAAATGGACGAGTCCTTCCTCTCTAACGTCACCAGCCTTTATTCACTTCAGATCACACTCTGCAGAGGCTGATGGGTAATCCTGTGGTGACGTAACAGAATACACACACGTATGCACACACAGATACGTCACCATGGCAGGCTGTGCAAGTCAGCGAGGAGAGCGAGACACAGCAGCTCAGCACCGACTCGAGATTACGGCTCTGTGAGCATCAGACCCGATTAACACAGCACTTAGAGTCGCTAGAAATGAGTCTCTCTCTCAACTCACAATCAAAGTGGTTCTGTACTGACGCAAACTAATGCCATAGGCCTGCCATCCAGCACACACATGGCTCATCCACAGTAGTGTGTCAAGTTGGGTAAACAATACTTTTCCAACTGTCAGTTTCTATTTAGTCTGTGAATTTGGGGAGGCAATGGAGGACCTAACCATGTGTGTCCTGACATATGAAGAACAGACTAAGGCTACCTATGGAAACACATCAGTACCAAAATTAAAACAAATGTAATATGGAAAATGCATTGCGGTTTATTTAATGTTCATGCTCACATGCAGTTATGTGCTCAAAATTAAGATAAAAAAAAATAATGCTACTTAATTAACCAATTGTTTATCCTGACATTTCATTTAGATTCATTTGGAGCTTTATTCAATTTACAATAAACTTCCTAAACTGCATTATGCTTCCTGTGGTTTTGTAACAGTTGTGTCAAAATGACAATTTAAATATGCATCTTACCGTATATGCATTTGCATAAAAAATAGGTTTCACAACATTTGGATGGTGACTTTTCTGTAGTTTGTGAAAAATGATTAATTGAAAATACAATTTTAACATTATTTTTGCACTCTTTGTAGAACAATATATAGTGAGATGATGGTTCAATTCAAACACGAAATGTGTTACACTGTAACACACTGTGTTCAAACACTGTGTGTGTTAAAAAGGTAGCATAAGGTCTTGGATTTAGGCACCATCTATTAGCCCAAGCCTAACTGGTACCATGTAAAATGTCAACCTTATATTTACATTTTACTTAATGTACTGTCAAGTATGGTGGTGGTACAGCAACATATCCACAGATTTCATGGAACAAACCAGAATCTGTATCACATATTCCCTCTCTACCCCAGGACAAACAGTCACAGTATGTGATGTACAGTGAGGAAAATAAGTATTTGAACACCCTGCGAATTTGCAAGTTCTCCCACTTAGAAATCATGGAGGGGTCTGAAATTTTCATCTTAGG
>BRDA01081646.1:4672-17299 GCA_036984385.1 Crenuchus spilurus | reverse complement strand
GCACTACTAACCTCAAGAGGTCCTCAGTTCTCACCACCATGAGCTTTACAAAAAGGTAAGCTAACGTAATGTAGCTAGCTAGTTCGCTAACGGTGGTGATTATGTATATCTGATATTTCATTTTTGAATGTTTCAGTGTATAAAGGGGAAATGTGTAATCTGTTATCATTATCTTAGGTGTTTAGATTAAATAGATCACAAACACATCCAACTGGAGCCATAAGACACACATACAGCCTCCATTTCATTTTAATTGTAGTGTTGATATTTATTAGTACTCATATTGGTACTTGGTATCGGCAAGTACTTAAATGTAAGTACTTGTACTCGTACTCGGTTTTAAAAAATGTGGTATCGGTGCATCCCTAATAATACTAATTTTACTACAGATACAATAACTTAAGTAGGAATTCTCAGTCCTCTCCTCATCTAAACAGAGGATTATACTGGAATTTCTTAGCTACGTTATTTTATTATACATCTTCCCCAATCTGATTCTGCCTATCCTTCTCTCAGAGACTTGGACCATCCACAAACAAGACCTGCACAAGCTCGAGGTGTTCCAAATGTGTCTCTGTCAGATCCTTAGAGTCTCCCTACACAAATTACCAATGACATCATCTGAGAATGATGCCAGCAGCAGCCGACCATTGCAGAGGAAGTCCAGAGACGTAGGCTGCTGTGTTTTGGCCACGTCTCCAGAACGAACACCAATCGAATTCCACACTGACTCCTGTGGCGGTAGCGACCCGCGTATTGGAGAATCCGGTGTGACCACTGAAGACAGTGTGGGCGAAGCAAATTGAGGCTGACTTGAAACCTTGGCACCTCAACCTCAATCAAGCCAAGTCTAGCATCATTGACCGTAAAGTGGGAAGAACACAGTTGACGTCAGACATTCACCAGCACCCACAGCAGCGTATTTGGTTGTGAGGACAACCTAGCCCTCCAAACTCCAGGTAGGGATCAAAGTTGAAGAAGCTAGGTTATTGGTGCGCCTGTATGCCACTTGTTTACATTGGAGTTGGAAGATTATAATGACTGAAGATAGATTACAATACTGTATCTTGTGGTCAGAGGTTTTCCTCAAATCAATACTGGGGTACTGAGTGGCTCAGTTGGCTAAAGAGCTTACACTATGATCACAAGTTTGAATCCCGGTCATGCTGTTCAACTGCTTGCCATAGACAACAGGGATTCAAGAGAGCAAAATTGGCCATACTCTCTCTGGGTGGGTAGATGGCGCTCTCTCCCTATCACTAGTACCATGCTGCCAGCTGATCCATCAGAATTGGGGATCCTGTGCATTCCTCTGAGTATGTTGGCTGGCCAATGATGATGTATAGGCAGCAGTTGGAAAAGAGGCAGTGGTTGACTTCACCCTCCTAGAGTCAGGGACATTACAAGTGATTGAGAGAGTCCTAGCAGATGGGCGGGTCAACTGGCTACATTGGAGGAGGAAATTGTGTAAAAATTAATAAAGAAAAAAAAATCTGAAGTGTGTTTTTGAGAATTAACACAGTATCACAAAGAGTTTATATTGCGATACTCAGGTGTATCAATATGCAATTACATCTCTACTCTGGACAATGTAAGTAAAAGCTGACTTTAACCTATTGACATACTTTCCCATTGGATCAGCTTAACAATGACTAGGTGTATGAAATACATCCATCTGCACTGTGTCAGTACATCAGAGAGAATTTATCTCGAACCGAGACAAAATCCCATGAATGTACCTTTAGGGAAGATCTTGTTAATGTAATAGTCTCAGACAGCTGTGCACACACTGATATCTGCTCAAAAGAAAGCTTAGTCAGTGCTCTTACTTTAGCTTATGTAGATCTGAATGCGTTTAGTAAAATATTCCTCTTATGTAAGGTACTGAGGATGACACACTGCTCAGTAAATTCTATTATTCTCAGTAACAGAGCTTTTACCACCATTCTAATTGATGGCCAACACTAGGCATGAGACAGGCACAATGAATTTAACAGCAATTATGACAGGAGCATAAAGAAAACCCAGATGTGAGTTCTGCGTTCTCTGAAACTGGCATCTACTGACTGCCTGAGGATAATTGATCTTCAGTATCAATTATTAAACACAGAGGGAATGGCAGCCATGACACAGACAAAGCAGGGCGGCTCTTCAGCTGGGCTATTACGCCCTCTATAACTATATTTGCCTTATCACTTGGACACAGGGCACGGTTGGGCTCAACCATGGTGTCATTATTTACCTCCACATGGAAGGGCCTATTGTTAGGTGGCGGTAGATTTATGCTCTGGCTGGGAGGCGGGCTGACCTCTACTTCTGACCTTTCCCGAGCCATACCTGTAGAGGGGGTTGATGTCTAGAATCCTGGACCAACAATGGAGGATACAGACACTGATAGAGGGCTCCTGAGGGGGAAGCTGGCCAGGAGGGAAACAAAGAGGTTCTATAGGTGACAAAGAAGGGTGTAAATCTCCAACAATCAATTTGATTACGATTCGGCAGTGCTCAATTCAGTGTGTAACAAAATCTCAAATGTTGTTATTCAGTTTGATTTGATTTACGTTATTACAATTCAGAACTTAAAAAAATAAGGTAGTGTAATAGAGGTAATAACAACAGGCTTTCTTTATTTGCTAATTTTTAACAATTACATAAAAATAAATGACATTTAAAAAAAATTATTTTTGTATTTTTTATTTTGGTCATAAATTCATGCAACAACGGATTAAATATAAATAATAACATTTTAATATAGATATAGCTGTATTGAAACCTTCAATCCACATGATTTCCAAGGGGGTAATGACCAAATTTGCGATGTTGCACAGCTGCTGGTCATCCTTTATGGATATCATTGACTGAATGAACCTGAGCTATGGTTTCATGACTGCTGGCAGGGAAGGACCATTAAACTGGCCATGATGGCCATGATGATGGTATCGCTCAGCTGCTCAAATTGCTGAGCTGGAGAATAAGTGAAGTCCTATAAGACATGATCTTAAAAGGAAGATGGTCAACCGTTTCACTACACGGGGTATACCCATGACATCTATTTATGCATAAAAATGTGGTATTCTAACAGGGCATAGGGGAGCAGCCCTTTTAGATGGTGCCATTAGATTATGCTGTCAAATGCTGGCTGTCCACGGGATAACAAATCACCTCTTCAGGCACAAAAAACCCACATCTATACACACTCACTATCTCCCCCAGTGGTTAACAAGCTACTGCCGGAGCGATAAGACTCAGAAACCATGAAAGACGGAGGCTGATTGGGTCAGCTTTTGATGTAAAGCTCCCATCATCCCTCGTTCTCCTCTCCCTCTCATCTCAAGGCCTCCGCTAGCCTCATTTCACCTCCTGCAACCCCCCCTCCCCCCATCACCCCCGGCCCCATCTCCTGCCTCATATCCATCCATCCATCCAGCCAGCAGTCTGGGACAAAGCAGTGAGATGACGCTTCCACTTTGCCCCAACTGAATGAGCAAGAGAAGGAAAAAATCCGCTAAACAATCATCCACGAGGTTCTAAATCCAGACAAGAACCGCAAAGATTTCACGCCTGCAAAGAAAATCCGGTTTCTAGCCGAGCAGAGATTTCAGCATCTGACCTAGTCATTCCTGCCCGCCATGTGAACGTGCAAAATCTAGATGCTGATACACCGCTTGAGTGCTTTGACGGACAGAGCCATTTTCTCTTTAATAGCTACAGTAATCCAACCAATCAAACACGCTCAGGAACTCTCACAATAGGGACGTGGGGTCAATAATGCAAATCCAGCCAGGCAAGCTGGAACCCACACGGAAAAGACTCTTTCGTTTGTAAGACCTTCTGAGTCCCGATTCGATTATACTCGCCCCGTTGCAGCCTCTTGATAACAAGGCTGTAGGAGTTAGGGAAGGGGAGAACAAAGGAGAGCAGAACAGAGAAGAGTGGAGAGGTAGAGAGAAGATGAGAGGACACAAAAGGAGAAGAGAGTCTAACCAAAGGAGCAACTTTAGTAACAGATACAGAGGTGCTGTTCCAAAATGTGCTACTAGGCTCTATGACAGGGGTTGGCAAAATATTTCTACTAACAATATAACTTCAAATTTGATCTTTTGTTCTATAATAAATGCATTTAAGAGCACAAAAAAATTTAACTTTGTAGTAATTTTTAATTTTTAATTTTAAAGCTTGTATGCTTATAAAATTAACTTTTTCCACATGTTCTAAATTTTTGGTATGCCATTATGTCCCTAATATAGATGTACTGTATGTATGCATGTGTGTATGTATATATGTATATAGATATAAGCATGTACTCTATCTACCTACCTACCTACCTAGTGATGAATGATGCCGAATGCTGTTGAGTGCTGTAGACTGACAGCTTTCATCACTATGTCTGAATAAGTAAGCGAGAGATAAAAATGCTGGGTTAGAAATGCACTGCAGCATCTCTGATTTCTGAAGCATGTCATCACTCTGTAACACATAATCAAGTTGATCAGATATAGGACACGTTTCATACAATAACTCCCCGCTGCTGTGGCTCAGGCCACATGACCAGTTTGCTCACCCGCTTCTACATTATCTAACTGAGAACAGGTTGGACAGGAGAGAATGAATCGAAGGGTCAGAGGAACACAGAGAAGGATGGAGAATTTCAACCCTGCATCAATCTCATTGATATGGCAGGTGAAACTGTCATGGAGCTTTGATTAGGCCCATCCTTGATTTAGCATCTTAAGAGTGGCACCGTGACATCCTCACCACTACTCACAACAGCCATCTGCTCCCAGAATCTTATTAAAAACATTCACATCCACAGGAGCTTGCAGAAACTGGCCATGCTGTTTTAGAAAATATCTAAGCAGAATATTTCCAAAAGGAAAGTAAACTGGCTGACAGAATTGCAGCGGAGAACAACAACTGTTATTTAAAGTAGTTTTTATAATTCATATAACCCTCAAAGCAAACACAGGACCCTGACAGCTTTTAGTAACACATGGAAATCGTTCGTGCTTGTGGCGCTCAGGTTTAGGCCTTCCTCAAGAAACAAAATGTCAGGACAATATAATGTGACACTATACAATAATCAAACAAATTACAACCAATTAGTTAATCATGGACTCTAACAAGACCTCTGAATGGGTCCTGAGGTATCTAAGACCTGTAACTGTGAACAACATGAACCACACATGCTCCGTTGGACCAAGACCTTGCGAATTTGGAGGCCACTGTCAGTAGGTACTAACCACTGCTGACTGGGACCATCAAGCAAGCCTTTCTACTTCAGAGGTACCCTGAACCTACCAACTACACAACTTCAAAGATACCCTGACCCTACCAACTACACAATTTTAGAGGAACCCTGACACTACCAATAACACAACTTCACAGGTACCCTGACCCTACAAACTACACAACTTCAAAGATACCCTGACCCTACCAATTACACAACTTCAAAGGTACCCTGACCCAATCAACTACAATACTTCAGAGGTACCCTCACCCTACCAACTACACAACTTCAGAGGTACCCTGACCCTACCAACTACACAATTTTAGAGGTATCCTGACCCAATCAACTACACGACTTCAGAGGTACCCTGACCCAATCAACTACAATACTTCAGAGGTACCCTCACCCTACCAACTACACAACTTCATAGGTACCCTGACCCAATCAACTACAATACTTCAGAGGTACCCTCACCCTACCAACTACAAAACTTCATAGGTACCCTGACCCAATCAACTACAATACTTCAGAGGTACTCTCACCCTACCAACTACACAACTTCATAGGTACCCTGACCCAATCAACTACAATACTTCAGAGGTACCCTCTCCCTACCAACTACAAAACTTCAGAGGTACCCTGACCCTACCAACTACACAATTTTAGAGGTATCCTGACCCAATCAACTACACGACTTCAGAGGTACCCTGACCGTACCAACTACACAACTTCAGAGGTACCCTGCTCCAATGCAATACACAACCTCAGAGCTACCTTGACCCAATCATAGAGCCATAACTACAAGGGTGAGTCAAAAATGCACATCAACAAGCTTTAATATTCCATCATTAAAACATGTTTTTGGCTGAGCTGCGAGTCATTAATGCATCACTGTCTTCTCCTGTTCATCAGATGTAAATCTTCGTCCTCTTACAGCTTCATTCAGGGCACCAAACAGGCAACATCAGGACTAAAGGGAGGAGATTTAATACTCAAGATGAAGTTTTTGGAGAGTGACAACAGTATGGGCAGCGGTTTGAAGATGTAAAAATGTCATAACAACAGCATTCTGTATTTTATTTAAATTTTAGGCTTCAGTTTTTCAGTGAGTATTTCACTGTAACTAGTGCTTCTGCTTATTGAACTATGCAAAATCGTAATTGGGACGGGCATTTTTGTTGCACTGCAGCCATAAATGAACTGATGTAACACGTTCAAACCTGCACAGCCATTAATATGGAGACAGTGACACAGTACAGAAACATTGCGGTCAACAGAACTTCTAATATAACTAACGTGTGGATAATTTTTTACTCACATTTGCTCCTTGTTACAGTGGCTCAACTTACATATTTTTTCCAGCCCCCAACAGGTTGTCTACATGAATGAAATGCTCAGTTTACTTCACATGTGCCATTGTTATGAAATATTCATATGAGATACAAGATATTCCTGTCAGTCATTTCATCTGTTGTGGCCGTTAAGTGCATAATGTATATATCAGATTTATATATATATATATATAGTTATATATAACATTTTTAACTTTTAGCATATAAAATTGTATTGCATATTGACTTGGACTGTTTCTATTTCCATTACTTGTAAATAGCAGCTGACATTTTTAAATGATGTGAGGTTGGAGTTTGATAGACATGTTGTGACTTTCAATTTTCATTCATGTGGAAATGATGTAGTACATGTTTGAATATTCAACATAATAGTTTTACATTGCAGTAGCAAAGGCATTATGGAATTATGCAGTGTTGCATGCTAAAATCACAGCTTCGTCATTTAAATCTAAAGCTCTTATCTCTCTGATTACCTCCTGGGTGAAAGGCACTTCTGTGAATCTGGATCAATACCATTATAAAATGAGCAATCTCTTTGTGTGTGTGTGTGTGTGTGTGTGCGCGTGTCTATGTGTTTGTTTGAGTGAGTGGGCTCCTGGGGGTGGGGGGATAATCAGCCTACTGAAGATGTGTTTTAATCTCTATTTTTTCAGGCTCTCCTGACCTCCTGTCAGACTCCAATTAAAATGTATGTTTTTCATCCACACTGAGCACTTCTCTGTTTTCTGATTGCAACCCCAACATTTAACCTTTAATAGAATCGAGGTGAAGAACGACAAAAGAAACAATGTTAGCATGTCTTTCAATGAGAAAATTCAACTGGTGTTACTGGCTTTCTCAACACCATTGTTGCTGTTAGATCAATTTAACCAACCACATTAGCATTTTACTGTGTGAGCATTCTGATTTGTCTGAAACACAGCTTTACTTCATCATTCTCTTGGTCACAGTAATGTTAGACAAGCTTGTCTTAGGACATCAGGGGTTTACTTTTACTATACTGCAAGGTACACTGCAACTGCATTATGCAACAATAAAATCGCAATATGGCAATCTGTCCTTATCATGCAGCCCTGAGGAAAACTGATCTGGGAATGGCCCTCATTGCTCAAACTGTTAACAGTTCTGCTAGTTTTCATAAAAAGGTCCTTCACGCCAGTGCACTAAAGCCGCATCTGGATGAGGACAATGTATCTCTCCTTTACACGCACAATGAGCCATAAGATATGCTGAGGCAAAAGATTTTCTCCTAACTGGGGCTCCTTTCAGAGGGTTGTTCATTTTCAGCTGAAGGGAGCTGTACAGTACTAATGTGTTTATGTTCACACGACTACCACTCACTCCATACACACATTCTCACACTAAAGGTTTGTTTTTATACAGTGATAGGGTATTAATCATATATATATATATATATATATATATATATATATATATATATATATATATATATATATATATATATAGAGAGAGAGAGAGAGAGAGAGAGAGAGAGAGAGAGAGAGAGAGAGAGGTGTCATGGTAATTATTTGTGAAAGGGATGTGCCCCCATCACATTTAAAAAATATTAGTTTGGAGCCCCCACATTTACCATAAAATATTAGTTAACCCAGAGCATGCAGTGATTGTTCAGAGCATGAAACAAAGTGATTGGTCAGAGCATGCTGTTCAAAACTGAGGAGGTAACGTCAGTCCCATTAACATCTCACAATGTCCAGCTTTTGATAAAACCTTATTCTTTTATTACACTGTCTCAAAATGTGCCCTGGGCCATGTTAAATTACTGCTCAACTAAACAATAAAACAAAAAAAAACTAAGAGGAAGTTACTTTACTTTAAGTAACAGTAGGCTAGTACAGGGGTGCGTTTCCCGAAAGCGACTGAACTTAGTGATTTACGAACAACTTTAAGAACGACGTAACTTTAAGAACGCGATTTTTCCAACTGTTTCCCAAAAGCCTTCTTATCTTCCAAACTTCCAAACGAGTCCCTAAGTAGCACTTAGTTGACTCCGCCCTCGTGTCTCCATCAAATAGGCTCGGCCAGTCGAAAACTGAACCACCGATTTACATACATTTCTTCATTATTAAACCACAAAAGTATCGTTATGTAAACAATAATTATAAAACCAAACATCAAAAAAGTATTTACACTACATACATGCAAAAAATAAAAACCTTTCACTTGCAGTTGCTGTCCATCGCATGCCAAGCCTACCTATAAAGAGGCAAATCCTCTTGGTTATGTGTCCATGATTAATCAGTGAATTTGATTGGTTAAGAGTTGACAAACTTAGTAGGCCAATTTATAACCATTACTTCAGACACAATATATTAATTTACTACTACGACTGTTACACTGGAAAAAACCCCACTGCATTTATGTAATTTATATGTGTTTATCAATAAATAATATATTGTACTTTAAGCAATCTTAGTTTTTTATTTCGTGAACACAATAATATCAACTTAATAAGTACATATATGCACAGAATTTAATTAAGGACGCTGGCTGTAATTTACGTGACGCAATTCCGCTTTCAAAAGAAAATTTTTATATTCATGAATTATTGTTTAATACACGCGTGTGCTGTGTGTTGCATTTGTCAAAGGATGATCAGCGCCCTCTTTCATTTTTCAGACAGAACTACACGTGAAATTCAATTTAAGAACAACTTGGCCAGTTACAAGAGGGTCAGACCACTCGTAGATTTACGAAACGAGTTTAAGTACAACGTGGGTTACGAAGGCTTTCGGGAAACACTCGTAAATTTAAGAATGTTCGTAAGTACGATGTTACGAAGTACTTAGTGTTAAGAACGTTTTGGGAAACGCACCCCAGATTGGTATTACTGGATGACGTTAATTGTTTGCAGTATCTGATCCCTCCCCAGACACAATGGATATTAAGAAATTATTTACAAAGAAGCAGAAAGCAAGTTTTTTATACTATTGACAATTAGCACAGTTAGCTGGCTAGTCAATGTTAGGTGATACATCAGCTAGCTTAACGTTAGCTATCACTTCACTCAAACTCATTGATAACATCAAATCTGTCATTGAAATGCTTTTGGTAGTTAAACCATATTGTCCACTTTGACTTATTTCAGGTGGCAATAAAAAAACAATGCTTAATCCATCTCGATCTCTCTTGACATCGAAACCTGATACTGGGAGTGCGCCAGAGCCAGTGAGTCAGAGGCAGGTCAGCATGTAGGGACAGTGGAGAAAGCGATAGATTTAATCTGTGCTGCTCCGTTAAGAGTGTGATGCCGTATGCAGTGAACATGATGTATTTTTATAGATATATTGGTATATACTTTATAAATGTATACCAATTAGCAATAACACTGAAACCACCTGCAAAACTTGTTTGTTCAGCACTTCTCAGAGATACTCAGATTGAGTTCTAAGGAATTTGGAGGCCAAATCAAGACCTTGAACTCTTTGGCTTGTTCCTCAAACCATTCTTGCTCACATTATCCTGCTGAGGCCACTGCCATTCAAGAATACCATCGCAATGAAGAGATGTACCTGTTCTGTAACAATTTTTAAGTAGGTGGCACATGTCAAAGTAACATCCACATGAATGCCTGGACACAACCAAATTTCAGTAATGCTGCTCTGGTGCACTGCGTTCACATGAGTTTTTACATGCGTGTTATTCTCCACCTTAATCCACAGCAGTAGAGCTGAAGTCAATGTACAGTACAGGACATAATGTGAGTGAACTTTATTGTTTCTCAAGAAACACCCTATCCATTTACAGTATGGTCACATTCATGACAGGTCAAATCAATGGGAGATTTCCTCTGAGACCCATTTCAAATTATGTTGTCCAATAGGAGGGAGAAGGAAAAGAATTGTAGCGCTGCAGCCTGGAGGACAAAGTAAGCCGTGACTGACATCAAAATTAAAATACAACATTGATTTCTTACACACCAATATTGCCTGTCTGCAGTGGGCGTGCACACATACAAACACACACACACACACACACACACACACACACACACACACACAAAACCCTCGCAGCATGGTGTACGTTTCATGCGATTCGATCCAAGCAGCAAGAGACTTGATGAAAGCCTGGTTGAGGGTTGAGTTCTGAGTAAAGGTAGCAGACCTGTAGTGGTCCACAGTTTTCATGATGAAGACCTTGGAGGAGATAGCCTAAAGTAATAGTTTACTGAAAAATCAAATGTATTGTTTTTCTCTTACTCTGATGTGGTCATTTTGACATGTTTGCTGTCCAAAGTTTGCTTCTTAACTTCTGCGCTGGAGCTATGGGGCTAATGTAGCTATGAAGCTTTGGTGTAAAATGAGAATTAAATGCCTAAATCATCACAACCGTACCTCTGACAGCAAAGTTTCAAGGATGGTTTGGTATGTCTGAAGTGTCTGAAATCACTGCATACTTAAGCAAAAGTCTAAAAAATTGTGCACATTATATTGTTCTCCAGGTACTAATGAGACAAAACACCTCACTGGCCAAACAAAGGGGCTCTTAGGGTTGCCACACATCTCTTATAATACAAAATCATCATGTACTGTGCTGTGACTCTTAAGCCACTATGAGTTGTCACATATTTTCTTTATTTCAGACATGGGTGTCCCGTTTGTGTCTTTATCCAAATCATTCTTGATGAAGATCCGGTGATTAAATTTTGAGTAAATATACCTCAGTCTGTGCGAAAAAGACTGATGATACCACATGTGCTGAAAATGTCCAGCGTATATTTTTTTCTCCTGACCAGATGGTGATGTGTCTAATTGGAGACTTGCTCTTTGGCAGATTTTTTTTTTCTGTTAAGTCTCCTGAAAGGAGTTTGTTATCCAGAACACTCACCCTAGGAAAACTTACTCGTGTACTGTGCACTGAAACATTATGCACATATTGCTGCACAATTCCCATGGTGAAATAACCAGCATCCTGTGTCCATGAGGATAACTAAGGGCTTTAATGTCTCACTGCAGCAGCAGGTGACTGATGAAGAATGCTGGATGGGCGCCGGCCTCCACTCCTACAGCTGCAGATATTAGTCTTCAGAAATGAACACTTCACTAATATTAAAGTTATTCATTATTTTTTTTGGTTAAAGTAAACAAGACACCTCGTACCACAGGTGATCGTTACGGCAGTGAAAATAACATAATAGTGAATATAACCTAACCACTTTTATAAGAAACAAGTGTAGAACCTAAAAATCAGTAGAATTGATAGACAGGCACTAAGTGAGACTGCACATCAATATCACTGGGCCTCTTGTACCAATGTTTAAAGGTTTTTTTGCAGTTGTTTGTAAATATTTGGAGTCATTAGCGAAAAAAAACGTAATTCATTACAAATGACTGATTACTTTTCAAAAACCGTAATTGGATTACTTTACTTATTACTTTCTGGATAAAGTAATCTCATTCCTCATTACTTTTATGTTACTCTATAAAATCCAGACTAATCAGTACAAATATTTAGAAGAACTCAATCTCTGTGTTATTTAAAACCTAAAGGAATAATCTCCTTGAACAAAATACAGTCAGGTCTGTTTAACTAAAACAAAAAGCTAATGCTAACTCATTTCCAGGAAAATAACCTGTTACAGCTAAAACACAATGGATGGACTGCAATACCCGAACTGATATACACAGTAGTACTGTACAACATAATGTGGTAGACAAAACTCACAGCATATATCAGCAGACAGTGTAATATAAATAAGAACTGACAGTGGACAATAAATACACATTAAAATTATGTAAAAAAAAATTATAATATTGTTATTTTGAAGACAGATGAGTACATTACATTACATTACATTGCATTTAGCGGACGCTTTTATCCAAAGCGACTTACAATAGTGGGAAAGTACAGATGCGAAAAAAATAATACTAGAGCTGTACTACTAGAGTAACATAAGTAACATCATTTTTATAAGGTGAGTAAATGTAATCTGATTAGATTTTTTTTAACTGTAGTCATGATGTCAATTTTTTTTAGATTAGTCTAATGTAAATGAGTGGAATATTTTTACTACAATGAATACAATGA
>BRDA01081640.1:3807-14789 GCA_036984385.1 Crenuchus spilurus | reverse complement strand
AGACAGAGAGAGACAGAGAGAGAGAGACAGAGAGAGAGATACAGAGAGAGAGAGACAGAGAGAGACAGAGAGAGATACAGAGAGAGAGATACAGAGAGAGAGATACAGAGAGAGAGAGACAGAGAGAGAGAGACAGAGACAGAGATACAGAGAGAGAGAGACAGAGACAGAGAGACAGAGACAGAGAGAGAGAGACAGAGACAGAGAGAGAGAGACAGAGAGAGAGATACAGAGAGAGAGATACAGAGAGAGAGATACAGAGAGAGAGAGACAGAGAGAGTGATACAGAGAGAGAGAGACACAGAGAGAGATACAGACTTTTGACTTTTACATTAACTTTAATACCTACATTTCACTCTTACACCATAAAACTTTAAAAACCCCACTTTTAAAATGATCCCCAACACAGTGTTACAACACATCTTAAAGGTGACAATTCATCAACACATCTTAAACACATAAAACCAGCTCATTATTAACCACTGAACACACAGTATCCGCAACACACCATACAGTCTCAAACCTCTGTACATCGTTTAACAGTCTGTAATACTCAAACTCTACTCTGAGGCGAGATCGACCAGCGCTTTAAACAGCAGTGCCGGGTCAGTCACACCTTCACCTTTAGTTCTATTTCGTCTTGTGAGCCAGACTGACAGTTTTGCTTTTCCAAATAAAAAGTTCAGCAGACAGGATTTGTGACGCTGAGAATAGGAGTAATATGGGCCTAATATAAATACATCTGTTGTGAAATCTACTCCCAGATTCTCACAATGACCTCTCAACAGTCCGAACAGTTCATCCAGGCATGTACATTTGGTGAACACATGCTCCACATCCTCAGGCTCCTCACAAAACAGACAGCCTTCATCCACACTTGGGTTAAAATGCGCAACATGTTGGTTTGTAGCCAAGACACCATGAATTATTCTCCACTGGAGGTCTCCCGTTCTTTTTCTGACAGGTAATTTATATAATACCCTCCACCTGAAACCAGCCATGCTATGCACGACTAACAC
Organism: Crenuchus spilurus; assembly: GCA_036984385.1. Classification (NCBI taxonomy): domain Eukaryota; kingdom Metazoa; phylum Chordata; class Actinopteri; order Characiformes; family Crenuchidae; genus Crenuchus; species Crenuchus spilurus. The sequence goes on along the minus strand of BRDA01081640.1, from coordinate 13,770 downwards.
CCCTTGCCACTTGTGTTCTCTTACCTGTCTTAGAGACCCCATGTTTTTAACCTTTAAAGCCACAGCATACAGGGTCTTCCCACTTAAATCTGAGAACTCACCAAGAGCTGGAGAGAAGGTTAGAAGGTTACCCATGTCCTCCTGCCAGTCCCCAGCAGCAGCAGAGACTTTAACTGATGGAAAGACAGCACACTCTTCTTCTGGAGGCTGTAGCAACTTTTCTTTGACACCAGCAGGTAGTGACTGTTGTACCTCACTCAGGAACTTCTCCATCAATCTCAGAGATTTCATGCCCGTTTGTTGAACTAGGACCTCTACTGTCTTCCAGGCTCCTCCGTCAACCACCAGCAGATGGCCCAGCTTACAGATTTCTGCTGATATCACCTGTTTCTTAAAACTTGGTGACCACACTGAGTCCATCCTTATCTCTGGGTTGTTGAAGATGGGTTCTTCTCTTACCCAGCATCCTGCTTCTATGCCACTTGGATGCAATGATTCGAGCAGCCTCCATGCTTTTAAGACTGATGCATAAAAGTCTGACAGTCCTGTAAGTTGAAGTCCATCATTGCAGGTGAGAAACAATTGGAGGTCCAGCCCCAAGCCCCCAGCTCTCCTCAGGATTGCACATGCTGGTGCTCTCCACTCCACCTGACATTGATACAACAATCTTTGTGCTGTCTTCAACCTGAAAGCTGCCACTCTGCTTTCAAGGTCTATCAGAACCTGTCCACCTTCATATGTGGGCAGATATAGGACTGCAGCCTTCAGCCAATGATACCCAGACCAGAAAAAGTCTACTAAAATCCTTTGGATCTCCTGCATCAAGCCAGGTGGAGCATTCAGCACCATTAATTTGTGCCATAAGGTAGATGCTACCAAGTTGTTGATGATCAGCACTCTACCCCTGTATGACACTTCTGGAAGCAGTCATTTCCACCTTGTAAGTCTACTAGTAATCTTCTGCAAGGCAGTCTCCCAGTTCTTCCTAACCATCTCCTCTAAGCCCAGGTAAATTCCCAGTACTTTTAGCCCTTTTATTCCCCACACTAAACCTCCAGGTAAACTAGGGAGATCTCCACTTCTCCCACACCACAGTGACTCACACTTCCTCCAGTTAACTTTGCCTGATGACGCTTGTTCATACAGTAAAAGGCTATCTTGTAGATGTTTTATGTCTTTCTTTTCTTTCACTATTACGGTTACATCGTCAGCATATGCAGACACTGAGAAGGAGAGATTCCTATCACTCGCTGTAACTGTAACACCCCTTACTTTTCTCCTCAACATCTGCAGTAAGGGCTCTATCGCTAGTGAAAACAATTGTCCTGACAAACAGCAACCTTGTCTTATTCCCCTCTCAACAACAACAGGCTGGCTCAAACCCCCACTCACCTTAATTAAACTATATACATTTGAGTACAGTAACCAGACATAGCTGACAAACTTCTCTCCAAACCCAAAGTTAACCAAAACTTCAAAAAGGTATCTATGATCGACTCTGTCGAATGCTTTCTCCTGATCCAAAGAGATTAGCCCAAAGTTCATATCAGAGCAGTTTGACAGCTCAATTAGGTCCCTCATTAAGAACAAGTTGTCCATAATTGATTGTCCTGGTATGCAATATGACTGACTCGTATGTACAATAGATGCAAGGTGATCTTTTAAGCGGTTTGCAAGGGTCTTTGAAAATATTTTATAGTCACAACATAGTAAGGCTACTGGACGTCAATTTTTAATATCGCATAAGTCACCTTTTTTTGGAAGAAGTGATATCACAGCCCTACAGCAGCTGAGTGGAAGTTGTCCTGTAGCAACACATTCACATAGCATTTTATGCAGATCTTCACCAATTAGGTCCCAGAATTTTTTATGGAATTCTGCGGGGAGACCATCTACTCCTGGAGAGTGGCCATTTTTCATCTGAAAAATTGCAGTCTTTAGTTCTTCTAGTAGTATTGGGAGATCCAGTTCATTCTTTTGATTTAAAGACAGTTTTGGCAGGTTTGAGAGCAAAATATTCATGCACACATTGTCACACATGTCAGCTTTATACAATGTAGAATAGTATTCAACTACCCTCTCCCGTATCTCCCCAGCATGAGAGGATAATTGCCCATCAGACATGTACAAACCATGCATTTGCTTATTTTCATTATACTGTTTTTCCAATCCAAAAAAGAAGGAGCTAGGTGCATCTATTTCATTTAACATTTTAAATCGAGCTCTCACAAGAGCACCTTTTGCTCTCTCCTGTAGGAAGCCTCCAAGATCTCTACGCAACTCTTCCAGTTCTGTCTGTAATGCAATCTGGTTCTGACCTATTAACTGCTCTTCTATTTCTTTAATCCGCTGTTCAAGATCCTTAAGCGTTCTTTCCTTTTCTTTAGACATAGAAGCTGTGTATTGTTGGCAAAAATTCTAGTTTGGGTTTTTCCTACATCCCACCACTGCTGAATTGATTCAAATTGGCTTTTCATTTCTTTCCACATCTGCCAAAACTGTTTAAAATGAGAGCAAAAAGTAACATCTTGTAAGAGCTGTACATTGAATTTCCAGTATGCTGCCTTATAATGTACATTGCCAGTACACAACTGTACTGCTATAAAATGATGGTCTGAAAAACTGACTGGTAAAATTGTAGCTATTAGTAGTTTGTTCGTATGCTGTTGTATCCTGTCTAGGCGAGCCGCACTATTTCTCCCATCTATTGTTTTCATCCAAGTGTATTGCTTCTTAGAGGGGTATTTTATACGCCATGCATCTACCATATTAAACTGTTGTACCATGTTTTTTAAAATCCTTACAGACAAGGCATTAGGTTCCGGTCCTGTTTTATCCATAGTAAAATGAGTTGTACAATTCCAGTCACCTCCCATTATTAACACAGCATCCCGTGGCACCATTTTAAGTTCTCTTTTCAGAGAACTAAAGACTGCCGCTCTTTCCTTACCAATGTTTGGTGCATAAATGTTTATAAAAAAGTATTCTTGGCCATCTAGTACTACCCTTACAACTAAAAGTCGTCCCTTACACACCACGTTTTGTGATATTAATGTGATATTCAGCCCCTTTCGGAACAACACTGCTACTCCTGCACTACAATTTGTCCCATGACTTAAGACTACTTCACCCTCCCACCACATTTTCCATTCTGTTTCGTTATCACAGTCACTGTGTGTTTCCTGCAAGAATATGACATGAACGTGTTTACAGTTTAGATACTCTAAGAGCATTTCTCTTTTGAGTCCATCTCTCGCACCATTTATGTTTAAGGAGCCAGGCTAAAAAAGGTCACCACCTGGATTTACTTAAGCAAATAGGTAAAAGGTTTGCCATCTTTCGGATCTCGAAATAAGGGACACCCCTGGCCAGGGGGATTCTGTTGGGGGTTGGGTGTGGCTTGAGTGTTGCACCTATAAAATAAACAGTCTTACACTGTCATAGAAACATTGTCCAGTGGACTAAAATTGCCCTCAAAAGTTGCCATTTTTTAAATCTCGCACCATTTTCAGGTGTTTCTTAGCAATGCAGACAGTGCTTTTCATGGATCACGACTCACACTAGTTTTATGAGTCAGTTTACTATAAAGAGCCTTATGGCTCCAAAGAGGCTTGTACAGCTCCCAAAATGGGCAACTTTTCTTCTTTTTTTTGCTGCTTAGCTTAAGCTAGTAATACAATAATATCAATTCAACAGTGACGTAAATTAAATAAAAGTAGAAATGCAAAAACAACTCAAATAATATTTATGCATGGAAATGTAGAAATAAATTCCTCATATAAATTGAAATATGTCCTTTTTCATGACAAAATGTATTTATTAATTTATTTTTTTGTCTATACAATCACTTGTGTGCATTTATTTATTCAGTCATTTATATGTGCATTTATTTATTTGTACAAAATTTTTTGTCATATGCAGAAAGTTCTCTCTTTGTGTGTGCATGTGTAACAATTATAGTTAATACGATTATAGTGACCCCCCCCCCTTTTTACATGGTGTAACTGAACAATCACTTGTGACTTTGACAGAAAAAAAAGAAAGAAAAATGAATCCAGATACAAGCGGGCTCTGATCGTTCACTTCAAAGAGCCAACTCTAAGAGCCGTTTCATTACGAACAACCCATAACTCACACACACTCTACTGGAACATGACAAACAGGCTGAGGGAGAGCAGCAGAGTTTCTTTTTCATACATATCGTGCTGTCTCAGTTCAATCTTAGGTATTTCACCCCCTTTGATGAAAATATGGAACAAAGCGCCTCCCATATCGGTTCAATATGGAATGTGACTTTTAATTTACAAATAAGGAACGATTACGTTTTTTACAGGACAGGTGGCAACCCTAGGAAAGAACCTTCCACTGGATAATTACTGCATGTGTGGTGATGTTTCAGCTGGCAACAAGTTATTTACCCTAATTGATGAAGTGAGTAGCTTCTCATTTGTTAAACAAAAATGTGAAAAGACACATCCTGTGGTTGTGGAAAGATGGTAATCTGTGTCAAAAGGGTCATATTATTGGCATCAAGAAGAAAAAACATCTAAGGTGCTGAAAATACTAAAATTGGGTTAAGGACTTTCCAACGCATTATTAAAATGTGAAAGGATGCTGGAGGATTCCTTCTTTGAAGAAGTAATGTGGTCAGAAAAAAAATCTTTAATGATCGTGTTTGGCAATCACTTAAACCTTTGGTGAAATCAAATCGTAGAGAAACAACAGTAGAACTAAGGGATGTCTTTAATAGTGAAAGTAAGAGCATTTCCACACACACAATGTGAAGGGAACTCAATGGATTGGTACACAGCTGTGTAGCCTTAATTAAACCTCTTATCAGTGAGTCAAACCAGCAAAAATGGCTTCAATTTGCTAGGGAGCATAAAGATTGAACTCTGGAGCAATGGAAGAAGGTCATGTGGTCTGATGAGTACAGATTTACTCTGTTCCAGAGTGATGCATCATTATAAGAAGAGAGGCGGCTGAAGTGATGCAACCATCATACCTACTGTACAAGCCTGTGGGGGCAGTGCTATGATCTGGGGTTGCTGCAGTTCATCAAGTCAGGGTTCAGCAATGTTATGAGCCCAAAGAATGAGGTCAGCTGACTACCTGAATATACTGAACCACCAAGTTATTCTATCAATTGTTTTTTTCTTCCCTGATGGCATGGACATATTCCAAGATAACAATGCCAGGATTCATCAGGCTCAAATTGTGAAAGAGTGGTTCAGGGAGCATGAGACATCATTTTCACACATGGATTGGTCACCACAGTGTCCACACATGAACCCCATTGAGAATTTTTGAGATATGCTGGAGAAGATTTTGCGCAGTGGTCCAAATCTCACATCATCAGTTCAAAATCTTAATGCAACTCTGGACAGGAATAAATGTTTTGACATTGCAGAAACCTCTGGAAATTATACCAAAGTGAATGTGTGCCATAATCAAAGCGTAAGGTGGTTTCACGAAATATTAGTGTGTGTAATCTTTATTTGGCCAGTCAGTATACATGCAAATATAAAAGAATACTTATTTAAACTCATGTTATTAAACCTAATGATGTCAAACCAGCTTATTAAAATACAGACATTCATTCATGAATAACTACAAGACTTATTTTGGAATAATACTAATTTTACAATGATTTACGTAAATGAAAAAACGTTTCAGTTTAGGTTTCAGCCAAAACATTTCTTTTGGCGCATACGTAATAATGATACTTGTGGTTGCACCAATTAGAGTCCTTATAAACTTCAGTGTGGTCAGTAGTGTAGGGTATCTGGTGCAGGCCATTGTAGTTGCTTGGTGAGCAGCTGTTTCTAAAGTGTACAGTAACTGCCTAATGCAGAGATCACTGCAGGTAAGAGTTTCAGTAGTCCATCAGTGTCAGGCTGGAGCAGTGGGCAATTAGTTCTTTATGGATGGAGTATGATAAAGTTCAAGGAATATAAAATTATTGGAGTGTGGTTAACGACATAACTATCTATAACATTCTACCTAAAAGAAGAGAGCCAGAAGGTAACACAGATATGGGAGCTCCCAAGAGACAATCGTATCCCTCTGCTCCACCATCAATGAACCTGAGTGAATGCATGTGAGCAGAGGCAAGCCAGCTTCAGCATCTCAGTGTACCATGAAAGCCTATGTCCAGGTAAACCCTGGATCTGCAACCTTTGTCTAATAGAAAGTACTAATTAATAAAGCTAAAGATTAGACTTAAAGGTTGAGGATGTGGAGTCATTTTAATCTAATTAATTAGGTTTCTGCTAGAGTATCCTGATAATTGTGCATTGCCGTAATCCATCCATCCATCCATCCATCCATCTTCTGCTTATCCATGTTCTTGGTTGTAGGGGTAACTTCCTTACAGCTTTGGTTTAATCTGTAATATTGGCAAATACATGCAAACGTGTCTTTATACAGGGAAAATTACAACTTTCATATGACTTTTTGCTGTTCAGAATGCAGAAAGTCAGTCTTACTCAAATTGGATATTAACATTTTATTTTGAGTTGCCTGTCTAAAGATATAGACAAGCTGTTTGGGAGTCACATTTGTGGGCATCACTGAAAAAAGAAAACTTCCAACATCATGAAATCATGAATGTACAAATGAAATAATTGCAGTGACAAATAATAAATGACTAATTTCTCCCTACAGACCTGTATAGCCTGTATAGTGCCCCAATAGGATAGGAGATCAAATGTGGGGTGCTTTCCCTTCATTGACAGTGATGATCACTATAGGTCATGACAACATAGTGACTTTGGGCGCCACTACAGAGAAACCGATTGCCCAAATATTCTGCTGTTTTGAGTTACTTGAGGAGTTATACACTTAGCTGGTTTGCAAATTGGAATTTACTGTCCTGAAAAAAGTCTGGCACCCCCTTCATCCCAAGAGCATTGAACAGTTTGGTTCAATGTTTTAATTGGACTTTTACAAAGCAGCTGTCCAACCTCACGTCCTAAATCCAAGGGGACTGTGAGCACTATTTGCCACTGTTCCCATGGGTGTGCTATTCCACATTTCAGGAGTCCGCTAGTTTTCTTCCAGCCATGCTCCTGCTTGGTTGTGGCCTGTAAATTTGGCTTTCCACTAGAGGCTGGCATATGTTCAGAAGCTGCAGTATCACCTGGGATTAGATTGTTTGTTTTGGACAGACTGTGACAATTTCTGGCCCATGTGTTCTGAACCAATCCAGTTGGCAAACACAACAGCTTCTCAGGAGAAGTTGGAACCCTATCACTCTCTATCACTCTATGTCTATCAGGTTCTCTAAACAGAATTAAAAACTGAGCTCACTGTTGATGAGGACCTCATCACATTGTGGGCAGAAGACACTCCAGACAAAGGACTGAGCAGTGCATCAAAGCCCAAAATGGAATCAACACTACACACCAAACAAATCTATCAATGCAATCATCATGTTATAACATCTAGAGTAAATGAGTATGAATTTAGACGTACTGATTAGGGGTCCAATAAATGATTATCTGATATGTATCTCAATTCATGAGGTAGGATATGATTCAGAAACGATATATTTTAAATTGGACCAAGTCAGTTCGATTCGATTGAGTAGGATTTTGATACAATTGGGTTCAGTATAATAGGGTAGGAAATAATACAAGTTACTTGTTTAAAATAGATAATTTTACATTGATTCAACATAAGTTAATAGTAAAAATGTGTTTTTGCTTGCATTCAAATAAATTAATGAAATATTAGAGAACTAGTATAATTGTATTTGATATGTGAATTCAGAATCAGTAAAATTGGGATTTGGATGCGTTGGGATGTTGTACCAGGACTCCAATATTTTAATCAAGTCCTGAAAGCCCACATTCTCCACCACACAGTATAGTCTTAAGTCTTTGAAAATGAACTGGGTTATTGAAGCTGTGAATTTTGGCTAGAAGAAGTCCTGTTTTTCTGTGTTTTTGTCCTGCCGAGTCTTTGGGCTAGCGGTGCTAGCATCCTTATCGCCACTTTCGCCATGTCATCTCACCAAATGAGTGGTGCAGTTTGTTGTAATACTTGAGTGTACTTGAATACGACTTTGCATTCTTTGCAAACAGCAGCAGTTTTGTCTAGTTTTCCATTCTTCATGTAAAAACCGAACTTGACTGTGACGAGACGTGACTGTGACAAATAGACCAATTCAGGGGTCCATGTACCGATGTATTCACATCATTTTAAGTCAAAACTGGACTTCCAATTCAAATCAGTTATTTTTTACACCCCTAATACTGATATTTACTGTGTAACAAAATACCTCACAGCATTTACTATAATAAATAAAAATATAACGCATCTTACATATCTATCTATCTATCTATCTATCTATCTATCTATCTATCTATCTATTGTCTTCTTAGAATAATATGGGCTGTTACTGCATCAAAGAATGGAAAACTCCATGTTAGGGTTGAGTGATGTCATAATAATATTTTATATTATGTGATACCAAGGACAATGTCCTGATACCAGTACAAATACCAGCACATTTAAAAGGTGGATATATTTTTTTACACTGAGTGAGAACCTGAAATATGTGGACATCAAAAAAGTATTATCCTCTCAGTCTCAGTATGTGCCATAACATCACAGCACATTAAACAATCTCTATTTCTGTGTGAAATTCAACACATCAGATATTTAATTGTGTTCAGTTCATTTTTTTCAAATATAAACATAAAAATTTCAGTATAAAAATCAAATATTATTAAAATATGGTTTCTGATTAAAGTTGCTGTAATTATTTTATGTCAACAAGGAGAGGCTGAGTTACGTGAGGACTGATTCTCAAAAAGAAACATTAGGGGCAGAATTATCAATATTTTATAATATTCTCTATAAATATCCTTGATTTAAAAATGTTGGTTTGATGAGCAGATATCTACAACTTTGTTCAACCTTTGAGCAGGTGTCACCAAAATCAGTATTACAACAAGATACAGTTTTCTAACCATTAGTGCATTCATCATATTTTGTGCTTTTTAATCATACACTTTTTTATATGTATTTTAAATAGCTACACAGTGTGTGTGCGTGTGTATACAGTGGGGAAAAAAGTATTTGGTTAGCCACTGATTGTGCAAGTTCTCCTACTTCGAAAGACGAGAGAGGGATCAATGATTTGATGGTTGTTATTACTAACCCTGTAAAGCTGCTTTGTGACATCAGTTGTAAAAAGCACTTTATAAATAAATTTGATTTGATTTTGATGTGAGGTCTGTAATCATCATAGGAACACTTCAACTATGATAGACAAATGAGAGAAAAAAATATCAGGATTATAGGATTTTTAAAGAATTTATTTATAAATTATGGTGGAAAATAAGTATTTATTCAATAAACAACCAGCAATAATTCTGACTTTTACAGTCCGGTTAGTTCTTTTTTAATCTTCTTCTTCCCTCCTATTCTGCACTAATGAACTTATGAACTTGAACTTATGTCTACAAAAAGGCAGCTCTCCACACTCTCAATCACTCACACTCCAAAGTGCTTTTAGGACTATAGGCAAGCAGCTTGGTGAGAAGGCAACAACTGTTGGCACAATTATTAGAAACTGGACGAAACACAAGATGACTGTCTGGGGCTCCATGCAAGATGGGGTAAGGATGATTTTGAGAAAGGTCAGGAGTCAGCCCAGAACTATACAGGAGGAATTGATCAATGACCTGAAGAGAGCTGGGACCACAGTCTCAAAGAGAACCATTAGTAACACACTATGCCATCATGGTTCAAAATCATGCAGCGCATTCAAGGTCCCCCTGCTCATGCCAGCACATGTCCAGGTCCATTTCATGTTTGCCAATGACCAGAGGAGGCATGGGAGGTCATGTGGTCAGAGGAGACCAAAATAGAGCTTTTTGGTACTCAGGTCCACTCGCCATGTTTGGAGGAAAAAGAATGCTGAGTTGCATCCCAAGAACACCATACCTACTG
>BRDA01081637.1:16638-29048 GCA_036984385.1 Crenuchus spilurus | reverse complement strand
TGAGATGGCTAGAACTCAAAAGGAGTTACTGATGCACGTTAAATCCCGCAAGTTATGTTACTTTAGTCATGTGATGAGGCATGCACATGAGAGCATTGAAGGAAGTGTTATGAGTGAACTTGTGGAAGGAGTCAGAAGATGTGGAAAACCAAGTATAACCTGGATGGATAACATCAAGACATGGACTGGATTATCAGGTGCTAGCCTGCTACAAGCAACCAGAGACAGATGGCATTGGAGAGAAGTGACTCGTCTGTGCAGCCTACCATCGCGAAGCGATGACGGCGTATGACATGACATGACATGGCACAAGTTTTAACAGCAAAAAGGGTTCCTCGATGGGAACTGTGTAATTTATAGCCACTGAAATATAACTTTTAAAATGACATTTTGAAAAGCACCTAGTTTTTTTGTTTTTGTCATATTTTGACTATTGGAGATTCATTTCAATATATTTAAGTATTTTCTATCAATTTCTGTAACATTACATCATGAAACTATCTCTGTTTTCAGTTTTCATTTTAAGATTTGGGTATGTAATTTTGGGTGGAAAAAATCTAGGCTTGGAGCAGAAGAGGTCAAAGGTCAGAGGTCTTTCTATGCAGAAGAGGCATAGAAATCCACTTATTCACCACTGGAGTAGCATGTCACTATGTGCTGTGCATGACAGTGTCCTGGTGCAGCTGATGAGTGCAGCTGGCACCACTGAGTCTATCAACAATACATTTATGTTCACACTCTGCCTTTGGGGTCACAGACACTTAAAAACTATTCTGAAGAGCTAATGAGAAAATAAGCACATTGTATTATTCATACATTATTAATTTTATCTCCTATTCTTTTTTATTTTATTTCTGGATGTAATAAATTATAATCATGTGACAATTTCAAAACCTCACCTTACTCTCTGCTGCTCAACCTGTTTCTCATACTCTCTCTTCTATTTGAGTTACATCAGGGTTCTGAGGATAAAATATATATGTACAGGATGTTTCAAATGCTGGATTTGGTAGGTGATCAGCTATGTAAATTTTTAACTTCTCTGTATATAAAATAATATAATAACAGGTTTTGTTAATTATTTATTATTATGTATTTGCATGTAAACTCTGTTGGTGGTTTTTTTTTCTTGGGTGGCATAATGCTTAAATAAAATTATTCTAAAAAATTTTAAGCTTTACTTGACTAGACAAGAGTAACATTAGTGTTAGAGAGTAAGGCTGTGTCCCAAACAATACAGTACACTCTGAAACATTACTTACTGCACTACTGAAAGCACTTCTAACCATAGAATCCTTTTATTTATTTTCTCATATATATATATATATATATATAATATTACACATTTAGGGCAGTAACATTATGCAGTTTGGGACGTGGCCAGAGAGTAATGTAACTACATTTCAGAAAGCTTTCTGACAACAGTTAATAAAAATGTTAGCTAGCTTACCCAAACCCTCCTAATCTGTTACCATAAGATATTGCCCAAAAGCCGGTTATATATACCGTAAGTATACTGTCACCGTTGCAATTCATTGGTCTCATCAATGACCCCATATTTAAACCTGTGTTAATTACCCTTCCAAAGTTGCTCAGTTTAGCAAGCTAGCTAGCAAGGTTGATTGCTGACTATCTGCTTATTACTACATTGAAAAGAGCCGTAAAGTGCTAGCTAGCTAACCTAACTAGTCTAGCAGTAGATGGAGATTAGCAAATGCATGAAACACTTGAATCTGAGCTTCTAATTTCATGACATCTTAATGTTACGTAGCTAGCAAGCTTCAGTTTTTACAACTTCATTCACATCCTGCCTCAAAGCATCTTTAATCTTCTGCCATTTATATACAGCTTAATTTTATTATATTCTCATGACATTACTCTGCTACTAAAGCTTACATCTTAATCTTACAGTTTGATTCTCTAAAAACAGAATCTAAAAGTTAAAAGTAACACAAACTGATTTAGGAGCAGTTACACCTTCACTTAACTATTTATTTTGCAGTTTGCTCATCCAGTCAGGGATAATCCTCCTGCTTGCTTTCCTAGCAATGACAGTTTGGCACCGGTCTCTTATTTTGACAAGTGAAAAACTATGAAAATAAAATAGGCAGTTCCGGTTTGAAGGCACCCGATGGTGTGCGTGTATCTTTTCCCCTCTATTAATATACACATTAGCCTTCTATTTTGTCCTAAATATGGCAGCAGCAACAAATATAACTAACTGTACTGCTGGCTCAGAGCCTGAGAGATGTACACTGGCTCATAGCCAGTCTACAATACAGCACGCTGTACTGTTCTGTTCTCATGACAAAATATGTTTTGGAGAGCAGCCAGGAATCTGCGATGAAAAATTGCATAGTTCGTGACCCTGTGTTGTGTAGTGTGAAAGCCACAACAACTGAAAGACTCACAATTACAGTTCAACCAGTCATGTAGTGTGAACCAGGCATAAGTCGCACGGTACTGGTCAGATACAATGTGTCTGTATCTGCTTGCTAACAAGGAGGGGGAGGAGCGAGGGAGGGGCCGAGGTTGCAAACTGCACCTGCGCACACAGAAAGAGAGAAAGTGAAGCTGTAAAAAGACAACTCTGCATATGGTGGACGAAAAGTGGCATACGTATAAACAAACAAATAAATATACACATAAATACTTGTATAGGCAATTAAATAAATTAATATTTTTTTTCATGAAAAAGGACATATGTAAATTTATAACAGGAATCAATTTCCACATTTTCATGCATGAACATTTATTTGGGCTGTTTTTGCATTTCTACATTTATTTATTTATGTATTTACACATTTATTCATTCATTTATTTATTTCAACATTTCTACAAACCCATACAACATAAAAAGCTAAACGACTGCAAACACATGTTACAAATGAAAAGAGAGTGTGGGATGTGTAAAAAGCATCAGAAGATGACAGGAAGTTTATTTGAGGTTGACAGTAAGGTCTTTGGCATGATTTTGTGCACGGTAAAGTGTTGCCTCATTGGACTCAGTCGTTTGTGGTCTCAAGTCTTTCAGTCATCATACAAAAGTCAGTGTTAGTTGCCTCCCTCACCAGTCATAAACCTTACCACATGTCACTGACGAATTGACATAATTTCACTAATAGGTTAAGCTAAGCAGCAAAAAAAGAAAGTGAATAAAAAAAGGGAGCCATAAGAGCCAGCTCTTTTCAATGAACTGAGCCATAAGAGCCCATCACTAGTCGTGACCAATGAAAAGTATTGAGGGCAATATTAATCTGCCGGACAATGTTTCTATGACAGTGTAAGACCTTTTCTTTTGTTATAGGTGCAACATCACTAACCCCCTGTTAGGTCCACTGCAATTTGCCTACAGAGCCAACAGATCGGTGGATGATGCAGTAAACATGGGGCTCCATCTCACCCTCCTACATCTTGACCACCCAAGAACATATGCAAGGATCCTGTTCTTGGATTTCAGCTCAGCCTTCAACACCATCATCCCAGGAAGACTACACAGCAAACTTCTCCAGCTCAGCATGCCAGCCCCCACCTGCCAGTGGATCACCAGCTTTCTCACTGGCAGGGAGCAGCAGGTGAAGATGGGAAGTTCACCTCCGGAACCCTGATCACCAGTACAGGTGCTCCACAGGGCTGTGTACTCTCCCCACTGCTCTTCTCCCTGTACACCAACGACTGCACCTCCACAGACCCCTCTGTCAAAATCCTGAAGTTTGCAGATGACACCACCATCATCGGCCTCATACACGATGGTGACGAGTCTGCTTACAGAAGGGAGGTTGAACAGGTGGTCCATTGGAGCAGCCGAAATAATCTGGAGCTGAACACAGCCAAAACAGTGGAGATGATAGTGGACTTCAGGAGACACCCCTCAACACTGCTAGTACTCACCATCTCCGACAGAACTGTGATGACTGTGGAGTCCTGCAAGTTCCTGGGCACCATAATCACCAGAGACTTGAAGTGGGACAGCAACATCAGTGCCATCACCAAGCGAGCCCAGCAGAGGATGTACTTCCTGCGTCAGCTGAGGAAGTTCAACCTGCCCCAGGAACTGATGGTGCAGTTCTACACAGCCATCATAGAATCTGTTATCACCGCATCCATCACAGTGTGGGGCAGCTCAGCCACCAAACAGCACATTCACAGACTGCAGCGCATCATCAGGTCTGCTGACAAGACTATTGGTGTCAAGCTGCCCACACTGCTGGATCTGCACAGCTTCAGAACCAGGAATCGTGCAGTGAAAATCATCTCCGACCCCTCACACCCAGGACATCACCTGTTTCAGCACCTTCCCTCAGGATGGCGTTTAAGCCAAATGAGGGTCAGGACTTCCAGGATACAGAAAAGCTTTTTCCCACATGCCATCACTCTCCTGAACAGTTGACACTATTACAATATAACAATATAACACTATATCCTCTGGTCTCTACCTCTCTGCACTTTAAAACACAACTACACACTACCTGCACTGTGACTTTTGCACATAAATGCTGCAACCAGCACCTTAATATATTTGCACTACGTACATTTTATAATTTATATGACCACTGAGTGTGTGTGTGTGTGTGTGTGTGTGTGTGTACATGCCTTGTGTTAACCTCTGCACTATGAGCCTGAAACCAAAAGCAAATTCCTTGTGTGTGTGAGCATACATGGCCAATAAAGTCTGATTCTGATTCTGATCCATGTAACACCAACCCTTCCTCCCAGGCCAGGGGTGTTATTTATTTTTTTATCTCAAAGTTGGCAACCCTAGACCCATAGACTCAATGAAGGCTTTTGAATGTCTGTGTGTGGATTAGAGCCAGTGCCTGCCAGAGTCTATGGTAACATCTGTGAAAAGAAGAATCTCTCAATCACCTCCACACCAGCTGGGTCTGTCAGCCACCCCCTGACTGCACTCCTACACTAGTCACCACTCTTTCAGCATTAACTGTTTTACTAGACCACACTCAAAACCACATTATGAATGTTTCACTGTATCAGAGCTAATCACATTCTTGGTTATTTATGATTTCATTGTTTTATTGCTTTATTTATCCAGCTGCCAGAGGGTTTTGAAACTCTGTGGCTGCCTTAACAGAGAGGACTAAATGTGTCAAGTTTCGTAAGCCGGCCTGTCCCAGAACTTTGCTTACAAACAGAAGCACTAGTGCCTGACAACAGCATTGTCCAAGATGCTCTCAGATTACTGTTAAAAGTATTACAGACCTGGCAGAGTGGAGTAACTTTAAAATGTTAATGGTGGAATATTCTGGCCACTTTGCAGCTGCTGGGATAAAAGAGTGCTTTATGGAAAAAGTCATATCTTTTTCTTTTCCGTTTGCCACGCTGATGTCATGTAGGCTAAATTGAAACAGTCAAAGCTCTGGTGGCCAGACAATAAAAATCCTTCACCAGTGAATCACTCAGCAGTGGCGATCTGTTTTCATCCTGACGCTACTGTAACAGGAAAAATATAGTCCTGCATGTTCCATTCACTACTGTGCTCTAAATGGTGGATCTACAAAGCCAGCAGGTTTTTTTCCATTAGCTACATGTCTCAATGTGAGAATAATATATTTTCTAACAGAATAATTAGGTTTTCATTTCCACTACCCCAGGCCTGTCATAACACTGTACTACATTCATTATGTTTCTGAATTAACAATGACATTTAGAATCATTATTTCCAACTCTTCTCATAACATGTGCAGATTTAGGTCTTTGGCAATAAGGTCTTAAAATACGTTTATAACTATCAGTAATGTGTTGTAATGATGATTCATTAGGTGTGAAGGAATGTTATTTAAGAACAATCCTTTTTGTTTGTAGGGGGGTGCAGAGAAAGATAGATAGATAGATAGATAGATAGATAGATAGATAGATAGATAGATAGATAGATAGATAGATAGACATATATATGAATATGAGAGAGAGAGAGAGAAATAGGAAGAGATTGAGTGAGAGAGCAAGAGAGGAAGAAAAAGAGAGAGGCAAAAAGACAGGGAGTGTGAAAGAGAGAGAGAGAGAGAGAGAGAGAGAGAGAGAGAGACAGAGAGAGAGAGAGAGAGAGAGAGAGAGAGAGTACCTATAATGTTACACAAAAAACATTTGTATTTACATTGAAGTAACTTTAATCAAAGCCATGTAATGTTATTGATGTTACCACAGAACACTACTATGAGAATATTTACTCATAAGACTTAGAGAACCTTATTTTTTGCACTTTACAAAAATCAACAATTTTATTTGTTGACAATTTAGAGTACTCAATCCACCTGACCTCCATGTTTTTGGACCATGGGAGGAAACTGGAGACCCCAGAGGAAACCCACGCAGACACGGGGAGAACATGGAAACTCTGATCAGATGGGGACTCAAACCCAAGCCCTCAGCACAAAGAGGTGAACATGCTAACCACTAAGCCACCGTGCTGCCTCAACACAACTATTTTTGTGCTAATTAAATGCAAGCAAATGCTCAACTCATAGCCCAGCATGGGAACTTCAGGGTCCCCAGGTTCACTGTTTTTGTGCAAAATTGGACTTTAAAAAATGCAGTTGTGAGTAAATTTTCAGAGCTGGTCGTGTGTTGGTTTTGGACTTTAAAAATGTACCTTGACCACCAAAAACTCCTTTAGTTTTTGTAGTTTTCTCTTTTTCTCCTTCTGGTCCCCAACAAAAAAAAGTTTGGACATCTCTGTATTAGTGTGTCTCCACAAATATTACAATATGGAGAGAAAAAACATAACATTTTTTAATTAAAAAAATAATTAATAATTAATTCATTAAAAGTCATTAATTTTATATTCTTTACATTAAGTGATGAATTTCAAGCCTTTTTGTTTTAAAATTGATCAGTATGGCTTATAGCTTATGAAATTCAGAATTTCAAATTATTAAAACCCCAAATCACAAGGAGTTAAGACAATACAGAAAAAGCACAACAAAACAGTTTCTTAAATTTACTTTAACTTTTATGTAATTGCAGGCAGTATGAAACAGATATTTTGTGTTTTATCTGGTCAGCTTAATTTCCTTTGTTCATTTACATCCATTCTGACATTTCAGGCCTGCAATACATTCCAAAAACAAAGCTGGGACAGTGGCAATTTAGGGCTGGTAATAAAGTAAAAAAACAGCTAAATAATTATGTGATTTCAAACACGCCAACTTGTGACTGTAATCACGATCTTGCACAAAAACAGTATTCACAAAAGATATATGGGAGAAAATCACTTATATTTTACAAAACTTTGCTCCTCAAAGAAAAAAAGGGAAGTTATCTGCATAGTTTTCCTTCTACAGTGCTAAAAAATAATTCAACAATTCAAGAAATCTGGACATTTTTCAGACAAGGGCTCAAGTCTAAGCTGAATGCCTGTGATCTGTGATGCTTGAGACATCACTGCATCAAGAAGCATCATTCATCAATAGCTGATATAACCACATGGACAAGAGATTACTTTGGCAAGTGAGATGGTCCATCACACAGCAGAAATGTGTATTGTCAGATAAATCAGAAGTGGACCCTGTGTGCTCCACATCATAGACAAAAAATCATCCAGACTGTTATCAGTAACAGGACTTAAATCCAAGGTCTGTCATGGTCTGGGGCAGGGTGCGAATTATACAATGATAATTGGGGGGGGGGTGTCAAGTTTTTCTTCATGGTGTAAATGGAAACCAGTACAGCGCAGGCTTCACTAAACTGAAGTCTTACAATCCTTACAGTGTCTTGTTTCCTTACTGTAATGTCTACAGCATGCAAATGATAAATCCATTACATCAGCTTATGTAGCACATACCACACAATAACCTTTATAGTCATAAATAATATATTATACAGTAAAATCCAGTTAATCCTGCAAAAACAAGACACAATGCTATTGGTTGCTATATTTCATCAGCTTTCTTGCCATTAAAATTCATATTCTACAGGATCTCTCCCACAGGAATAATTTGTTATTTAATTCTAAATAAG
Source organism: Crenuchus spilurus (assembly GCA_036984385.1). Classification (NCBI taxonomy): domain Eukaryota; kingdom Metazoa; phylum Chordata; class Actinopteri; order Characiformes; family Crenuchidae; genus Crenuchus; species Crenuchus spilurus. The sequence continues at coordinate 21,077 of BRDA01081637.1, read as the reverse complement.
TAGAATGTAACTGAAAATCCCTGTAGATAAGGCTTTTGTCTCATCTCATCCACTTATTTTGACACTGGGACTACAATATTAAACGTTACCGGGAGATGTAAGAATGCATTTATATAGCTTGGCTAATCCCTTTTAAAAAACTTGGCTATTGTTAATTTTCAAAGTAGCCTAATAAAAAGATATAAAATAAGTCCTACCTTTAAAAAAATGACCAAAAAGGTCACTCTCCTCCTGACCTCCTGCTTGCACACTCTCTTTCTGACCTCCTCCTGCCTGCAGACCTCCCTCTGTTTCCTTATTACAATTACATGTAAAACTCACCATTATTACCACTCATTACTGTACGGCAGCACAGACAATATAGGCTGGTAAAGACTGTATTATCATCTCTATGTCCTAATTCAATCACATTTTAACTTACTCTTTTTAGCACCTAAAAGGTGCCTTATATCACCACCTTTTCTCTTGCTTAAGCTGACTCTGTAAATGTAATATATACTAAGTTCAAAAAAGCAGTCAAAACATTTGAACCAACAGTTACTTCAAACACATAATACCATTAAATTATCTACCCACACTGTAAACACACAAACACACACAAGTATACTGTAAATTTACTCACCTGAGTAACTAATTCCTCACTACAGCTTTTAGTTTCTTATTCACGTTCTCCTTCCACATTAAAACACATTTCCGTTTCACCTTAACAGTTTCCCTGCATTAAAACACCTCTTTAAAAAATATAAACAAAAATGAACATCTTTTTCATTTTATTTTACTACAGAGCAGGTATTATTTGGGTGGTTGATAATTCTCAGCACTGCAGTGACACCAACATGATGGAGGAGTGTTAGTGTGTGTTAAATGTGTGACTCCGACACATCTAGTGAAATAATTTTCTCTGCTGGTAGATACATTTGCCTGTTTCAAGCATAGTTTCTTGAAACAAAGTAATATTATCTGCATTATTTCTCTAAATGATGTAACTGTCAAAGCCAGTTACACTAGAGATAACTACTTAAAGAAAAGTCATATTTGTATATAGGTTAAAGAATTTTTCCCACAAACTTTAATACCTCTGATTATAAGAAATGTTACAAATATTATAGTTACATGTACAATCAGCCAGACTTAAAGTGTATCAAAGGGGAGGTGGAGGGTAAGAGGAAAAGTAATAGTAGGAGCTGAAGAAAGTTAGAGAGCAGGAGCTTATGGACAGACAAGGGGGCCCTTTAGTGTAGAACACAGAGAAGGAACTAATAAAAATTAAGAGGACGATAAAAGGAGACATAAAATGGAAGGGTGCAGAAAGGGGACATTGTTTGGGTTCATGGCTCAGGTCTCCTGCCGTAACTGGAAGCCGTGCATTCCAGAGGCCACCTTCAATTCTGAGTGATGGAGTATGGGAGGGGAGAGAGAGCGGGTCAAGCACAGCAGCTATTGTTATGAAAGGTTCCTTCTACTGTTGGGAGTCCAAGTCTCTCGTTTGAATCTGAGGCCAATTAACAGATTAAAGAGTACAGAGGGAGCCTCTGATCTTGTTAATAATCCCTACTTTTCTCAGAAGACTGAAGAAAACTGAACCTCACTGTCAACCGAGTTATTCTCAAAGCAGAACACTCCAGCCCACCACGGTGGCATTCTGCACCTGAAAGAAAAAAAAACAAAGAGGCTTCTTGATTCATTTAAAATGTATTCACATATGCAGATGTTTAGAGTCTACTGGATTTTCTGTCTGAATCTGCATGCCTCCATTTTTAAACAGCAATTAAATGAAATAAATGCAAAAAGTTTAATAAATGTCATTTAAAAAATAACTCTTCAAATTAGCAGAAAATGTGTTTTAAGATTAGTAATATAATAACTCCAAACATCAAATTGTTGACACTGAAATTATTTTTTTCAGGCTGCACAGCACTAAAGGGACATTATGTAGGTTCATCTCAAAACTGAGGTTTCAGCTACAAGACATTGCCTTCAGCAGGACAAAAATTGAGCGCTCAGTTGCAGTCTTGCTCATTGGCATTAAAAAAATCATAATTTTTTCAATGTTTTCTTAATGTTTAGTCCAAAAAGACATGGCACATGGTGTATTTGAGGCAGGAAAATTATTTGTAAGTTTAGTTGCAGCTGAAATTTGGCCGCAATGAACAAGGAGGGTTTCAACTTTCACATGACTCTTCTCTTTTGTATGTATCTTAGAAACTAAGAAAATAATTAATCTCTTAATGTAAGGGATAGATACCTGACCGTGATGGGTTTACACTATTTAAGATGTTAAAAAAGCATCTGATTGTGGTGACTAGTGCATTATTTTCAGAACATGGGCTGTATGCATGTCTGTGTTCCAGGTTCCCATACACATGCAGTTCAACTTGCTGTTTGTTGTTTGTGCCTGACTCGCTCCTGTATTCTATGAATAATCTCTTGTGTATGACTCTCAGACTGTCTGGTCCAAAGTCAAAGATTTATAATATGTCAAGCACAGTTGTATATTGAGATGCATGTGGTGAGGTACTGGTCACATTCACTGTGTATTCAAATTTTTTGGCCATAATAAAATTCTGATAGTTATGGTCTATTGTGAACCTCCCATTCTAGGCTACTTTGTCTTTGTTTACTTTACTGCCCTGCCCTTGACAGTGTCAAACACTGTGTCTCGTAGCCTTGGTTTCTTCTCCTGCCTGTGATTATGTGTGCTATATGGTTCCCTCTTGTCTCCACAGCCTTTGTCAGGTGTTGTCACACACTACAGTTATTGCTATTGTTATCATGAATCTTGTCTTATCCACATTTTGTTGAACAAGCCACCGATCACACCTCCTCCTCTCTTCCTTATTACAGTACGGCAGCCAATTGACATCTATCTACAACAATGCACTGAATTGTTTCTTAAAGATCTGTAACTGAAGGTAAGAGCTTCTACATGCCTGTGCTGTGAATAGACATGCATCCTTAATTCTCTAGAGCTATGTGAAGGACAGACTGGTATAGAAAAGCCAAGAGCCCATTATCCTTCTCATCTTACAGCACAAGGCAAGAACTTCTGCTGTCATCTGCCCTATACGCACATAATCCACGAGAGCCAGGTCAACTGTAATGGTTGGGAATGTGTCTGAGGCTCCATCTCACAGGCACGGACTTGTGCTTCACAACTCAGGTATTCAAGAATTTCCATGGCAATCTGTGGTATGCTTGCTCACACATACCCTGAAAGAACTGACTCCTGAAAACTGCACAAAAGGTAAATGGTAGTGGTAAGCAACATGACTATTTTATCATATATATTTTAGTAAGACTTTATAATACAGCCCATATAATAACTCCCTGTTATTTCTCGTGTAAGTCCTATATCTTCTATAGGATCAGCTTCTACCCTTGTGCCAAACGAAGACTAGGTTAGTTAACCACACTAGGATGAGCCAGAATGAACTGATTCTGTAAGGACAAACCTGTGTACAACTCAGGACAATCTGTGTTTTGCACATCAAGTAATATATTTACACATCTCTGCACCTTATACACACTTTATAATATTCAACTACAGAATTTTCTTATTTACCCACTTTATTTAAATGATAAAATACAATGCACTTTAGCTTCTCAACTGTTTGAAGCTCTGTGTGCAATAATCCTCTGCATTCCAGCACAGCACTGTCTGTACTATATGTTGTGTTACTGTCCTTGTACTGCACTGTACTGTGATGTGTAACCACTGTGTGATGGCACCCACAGGACTACTAAAATTTCACTGTACCTTAGGTGGAGTGACCAATAATCATACATCTTTAAACTACATTTAAGTGCCAGTAGCAGCCAGTATGAGTTTACATTGTACTTTCTGCGAAATTGCACTTTAAATTACAGAGTTACACTCTGAAACTGGACTGTATTATAAATTACTAATATTTTTAAAAAAGGTTCTTCACATTCACACATTTATAAGACAAGTACAAGGCTATGGCTGAATGAGATCAAGACAAAACAGCCTCAGGTAGACCAAGACCAAGTCAAGGCCAAATTAGAATGAGACAGAGTTCAGACTAAGTTCATATATATAGATTAAATTGAGAAAAATAATAATTTTTTATTTATTTATAAAAATGTAATCTTTTTACATAATACACACACACACACGATACACAATGTATATTGACTACAAATATAAATTATTGCATTAAAAAAATATAAATATGTATACAGTGTGTATATATGTATATATGTATATGTATATATATACAGGGGTGCACCTACAGATGGTGCTTGGTGCTCACCTTTTACAATGCTCGAAAATACTACAAGCATTGATCATCACTACCCTCCTGACCCTCCTGACATCCTTCATTTCTTTGGAGTCATTAATGAAAACATAAGGTGGTGGAGGTTTCTTTACTTCCTACAGTCCTCCCAGTCCTCCCATCACTACTAGTTACGAACAT
>BRDA01081637.1:0-16628 GCA_036984385.1 Crenuchus spilurus | reverse complement strand
TACAAGCATTGATCATCACTACCCTCCTGACCCTCCTGACATCCTTCATTTCTTTGGAGGTGGTGGAATACAAAAGTAATTACTTAATGTAGCTTGTTTCTTGGACATGCTGATGAATCGGTGGAAATCTTAAAACCAGTGAAAAAATAAGCTAGTGCTAGTTATCAATTAACTACTTTCTTGAGCCCGCCTATGTTACCGTCAGGGTTGCCAGATCCATCAAAATTATTCAGCCAAAAGTCAGTCTAAAACCCACCCTTCAGAAACTTAAACTAGCCCAAAATATGTCTGTCACACGTATATAATATATAATATAATATATATATTATAGTTTTTTTAATGGAAGTCAGTGGTTCTAACTTTTTAAAAGCTTTGTATTGTCACAACTTCACCTGAGATTGCTACCTTGCCGTGGTGAAGCTTGAGAGAACCTTTGAATCTAAGAGCGATACCATCTGGAGCTATGCTTCTGGTAGGGCAACCCTTGATGGTAAGGTCGAAGAGGAGGTTCCAGACAAAGAGCGATCACACTCCTCATTCAACGGGACCTGGAACTGTGGGCTGCAGCATGGTCCTTACAGCTTTTGGTGTTAAGATGCTTAGCTGCTAATAACACTGGATGTTGATTTTTATGATGAGGTGTATGTTAGATGCAACTTAGCACAACATCGAGTCGACTGCAGGGCTGACAAGATATTGGGATGCTTAGTCAGTCTATTTATCCCACAGAGCACAAATGAAGTCAAAAACTAAGAATGTCATACTGGCTCGGACGTCGCCCAGGATAAAAAGGTCTGTGATACCCACTGTGAGAGACAGGGTGGGTGTTGAGAAGTGTACTACTGGCTCATCAAAGGTCGTATTAAGTGTTATGACTGGACTTGTGGAAGGAGTCAGAAGACATGGAAGACCAAGAATAACCTGGATGGATAACATCAAGCCTGACAAGCAACCAGAGACACATGGCATTGGAGAGAAGTGACTCGTCTGTGCAGCCTACCATTGCAAAGTGATGACAGCGTATGACATGACATTGTCACAAACAAAACCTGCATATCAAATCGATTTCTATTCACACTGAACTGGATGTTGGGTTTTATTTCCTTGTGCTTCCTTTTCAAAAACCAGTAATGAAATTTGGCAAGATCAGTGTCCATTATTATGTCAGAGATAAGTCTGAGTACACATACTGTTGAATCTAAGATGAGTCAAAAACATTTTAAAAAGGTAACTCCAGCACTACAGTCATGAGAAATGGTTCTCTTAAGAAGTACATTTTGTAAAATTCTGTAGGGGTATAAGAGTGGTTCATCTTTGGCATTGCTTCAAGGATGCATTTCTGACACCTTCATATTTATTGCAGGTTACATCCCGTTCCACTGTCTTCTGTAGAGATTCTCTTCTCCCCCTTGCCCAAACTGTACTATGTATCTATTAAAATCAATGCACAAAGCATATTCAATGTATACAGTGTTTCTCTGAGCTCTGAGCACTGAAACTAAAGTTATCTTTATCTAGTCAATCATCTACCTTTGTGCAGCAAGGGCAGTTTCACATTTCTGAGGTGTGAAGTGATTTGTAAAGGCAGACTCTTCTATTCCAAACACCAACGCTCTCCACTGTCTGTCTCTGAAAGCTTGTCTCTGTCTGTCTGAGTGAACAGTGGAGGAGAGAAAGCCATCAGAAGCAAGTTGAGAACTGAGATAGAGAAAGGCCACCATGGCTGAGGGCTCTCGTCTGAAGCTGAAGGTGATAAAAGAGCGGCATTTGGAAAAAAGGGGACTCTCTGACAAATCCCCCTGCTCACGGTGATCTCTTTCTCCTCTCTCTTACCACCTCCCCTCCTCCTTCCCCTGAGAGACGTGAAGCCAGGACAGGTCAAGAACAAGAGCCTCACTGTACACAGAGCTGGGGACTGTCCAAGGCGGTGGATTCCTGATGGTTGAAAGAGCTGTAGGCTGCATCCAGCATGCCCCAAACCCTTATCGTAAACTGCAAAAGAGCACAGTAAATATCAGTTGGTTAGAATGACTTGTACTGCAAATCAGGGGAAAAATGTCTGGATGTTAGATAGGCAGTGAACTTGAAAAAAATCTGAGCATGAGAAAGAGAACAGTTCAGATGGAGGGAAAGAAGAGAAATGGTGGTCAGTGCCAAATCAAACCAACAGAATCTCCCTCACCCACAGTGACCCACAGATTTGCGAATGATACTATCATGAAACCAGTGGTGTGACACATTTACACTTACTTACACTGAACTCTTAAAAATAATGATGTCAAAATGTGTCAATATTTACATTTGAGACATTTAGCAGACACTCTGATCCAGAGCGACTTACAAAAATGCTTTGCTGTTTACCCAGGAAGGTTCCCCAGCTAGTTAGTGTAGGATAGACTCCAGACGATACCTCAAGCTTAGATGCTGCCAAGTGCTGAAGTCAGTATGGATGCCCAGATAAGAGAATTAACAGAATCTAATAAACCAGTCTGCCTTACAAGCAGATGATGAACCCAAGTAAAAAATGCAAGCCCACGTGAGATGTGTAAATGAGACGTGTTAGTTTTGAAGAACCTTTAAAGTTTTAAAACCTCTACATAAAGTCTCCACCTTACGTAGATGATTTTAAACTTGTAAGGTTTGGGGTTATGCAAAGGTTAAATATTTAAATCAAACTATAAGCCCATGCCCAGAAATATTTAGAAACCTTTACTAGTGCAGCTCCAAAAAGTAGAACATGGTGAAAACGTTTTTTTTTTTTACATTTGAGGCATTTAGCAGACGCTTTTACCCAAAGCGACTTACAAATGGGGGTTAGGTGCCTTGCTCAAAGGCAATTCAGTTGTGACCTGCCCGGGGATCAAACCGGCAACCTTCAGGTCACCAGACCAGATCCTTAACCACTAGACCACGAGTATATAGATATAGATTCTTATATTCTATATAGCTCTTTCATTCTTTTTTCCAGATCACTCATAAAAGTAGTGAATTGTAAATATGTATATGTATATATTTCTGTATATGTATATAAATATGTATATAAATATTTGGAGTAGAAAGAACTACTTATAAATTCAAAAGGAACATTTTAGGTGAAGGAACTTTAAAGAACTCTTTTTGTAGATGACGTTCTTTAGAGATTTTTAAGTGTAAAGAACCTCAGGCTCAACATAAGGTAAATGTTCCATACTATGATTACTAAAGATGTTTAGTAACTAGGTAATTAACATATTAATGACCTTAAAAAGGATATTACTGATGCTAGAACTATACAGCAGAGACAAGAAACAGCATTTTTTTTTTTACTTTTTTGGCATTACTTCCCCCCCAAAGTAATGATATAGCCAATTGACCTGCCCATCCACTCTGACTCTCCAGATCATTTGTAATATCTCTGACTCTAGGAGGGTGAAGACTAGCACAGCCACCTCTTTTCTAACTGCTGACACTGCATGGTAGTAGTGATGTGAATAGAGTGCCATCTAACCACCCATAGAGAGCACAGCCAATTGTTCTCTCTCTGGTCCTGACTGTTGATGACAGACAGCATGCTCAGGATTTGAACTCGCAATTCTCTGATCCACCTAAGTCCACTGAGGTCTACATTATTTCCACATGAATTAAATACATTACACTAACAGTACAATTCAGTTACTTCTAGAATTAACTTCATTTGTGTACATGATTGTATTTATGCACAAAAACTTCAATCAACTAAATCCAACACTTTACTTTGTAGGTTTTATTGATATGGATGTGTAAACATGTGTTCTCCAGATTTCAAATCAATGCTGTGAAATGGTCAAAGCCAAGACAGCCTGTCAAAATACACACTGATTAGCCTGATCAAATGGTATTGCTGTTCTTACATAATTACCACATCTGTGGAGTTTCTTGTTATGTTTTTCAGTAAGAACAGAATACAAGTCAAGAAATCTGTATAATAGAAACCTTTTGTTGGAAAGAGCTTAGTTCCCGAGCAAACGACTTATTGCACAACTTGACACTAAGACTGTTTTCCACCGCAGATCTAAGAAACACAAGCCCTGTAGAAGTCAGTAGACAGTTTTACATGTCATGCAGTTGAGGACTCAAACTGAACTACAACTACAGCATGTGCACATTTCTATAATGTGTCCTTCCAAAACAGTAGCCAGTGTCATGTACGTAGCCCACTGCCTGGATTTTTTATTTGTGCACTGAGTGGAACACACATCCAACACTTTCTTTACTCTTATCTGTGGTACATAAGACAGTTTAATTGGAGTAAGGAAAAAAACAGCCTCAAGCCTTCTTTCCTCAACTTTTATTCTTCATAGCATGGTAGAATTCACTTTAATCTTATGCCAACATTATGCTCTCTCCACTTTGCTCTTTGAAAAGAGTGTGAAATGAATATAAAATAATAGTCGACTTTAGACTGAAAAAACTCTGACAGAAAAAAGAAGTTTGAAGTTTCTCATTTCGACAAAAATAATTATGAAAAACAATTTTTTTTTCACATGTTTACTGGTGATCTTGTGGGTTTGGGGTGTTTTATACATGCTTTCACATGATATTGTCAAGAATTTGTTTAGTCAGTGGACTTTCTACTTCTCATATTTTGCTGCTTATATTTTGACAAGCTCAGTCTGCTCTGTGTGCCGTTCTGCTGTTAATAGTTGATACCCCTGTGATCTGAATGTCAAGATGTATATGATTAGTAGATTGTTCTGCTGTACTAGTTTAGCATGGATATTTATTTGTGATCCACTGCTAGGATAAACCAGAACTTGACACATCTGTGCTCTGATTGGTGAATACCTTTTATGCTTGAGCTATAACTGGCTACTGGTCCATGCATCTGTACTACTATTGATTACTGAATAGCTGCTAATATTCACGTGTTATGACTGGTTAATACAAGTGTTCCCATTCTCACCACGCTCTGCACACTTTAGTGTTATATAAACATTGTATAAAATGATAATATAAATATCATTATAATATAATATAATATAATATAATATAATATAATATAATATAATATAATATAATATAATATAATATCCCCTTCTTGAACTGCCACCTTATAGCGGTGGAGGGGTTTGCGTGCTTGAATGATCCTAGGGGCTATGTTGTCTGAGGCATTATGCCCCTGGTAGGGTCTCCCATGGCAAACAGGTCATAGGTGACAGGCCAGACAAAGAGCAGTTCACAAAACCCTTATGGAAGAAAGAACAGAAAAATCAGTGACGTCGCCCAGTACGGCGCAGCCGGGGCCCCACCCTGGAGCCAGGCCCGGGGTTGGGGCTTGTATGCGAGCACCTGGTGGCCGGGCCTATGCCCACGGGGCCCGGCCAGGACCAGCCCGAACTTGCGACGTGGGCCTGACCTCCTGTGGGTTCACCACCCACAGAGGCAACCGTAAGGGGCTGGTGCAGTGTGGATTAGGTGGCAGCTGAAGGTGGGGACCTTGGCGGCCTGATCCTCGGACAGAGCAGCTAGCTGTTGGGACATGGAATGTCACCACGTTAGGGGAAAAAGAGCCTGAGCTTGTGCGGGAGGCTGAGAGGTACCAGCTAGATATAGTTGGGCTCACCTCCACGCACAGCATGGGCTCTGGAACCCAGCTCCTTGAGAGGGGCTGGACTCTTCATTTCTCTGGAGTTGCTCATGGTGAACGGCGGCGGGCTAGTGTGGGTGTGCTTATAGCTCCCCAGCTTAGCCGCTTTGTGTTGGAGTTTACCACGGTGAACGAGAGGGTTGCCTGTCTTCACCTTCGGGTTGGGGACAGGGCTTTAGCTGTTGTTTGTGCCTATGGGCCAAACAGCAGCACAGAGTATCCAGCCTTCTTGGAGTCCCTGGGAGGGGTACTGAGAAGTGCTCCAACAGGGGACTCCATTGTTCTACTGGGGGATTTCAACGCTCACGTGGGCAATGACAGTGACACCTGGAGGGGCGTGATTGGGAGGAACGGCCTCCACGATCTGAACCAGAGTGGTGTTTTGTTATTGGACTTCTGTGCTAGTCATGGTTTGTCTATAATGAACACCATGTTCAAGCATAGGGGTGTCCACAAGTACACATGGCACCAGGACACCTTAGGTCGGAGGTCGATGATTGACTTTGTTGTTGTTTCATCTGATCTCCGGCCCTATGTCTTGGACACTCGGGTAAAGAGAGGGGCTGAGCTGTCAACTGATCACTACCTGGTGGTAAGTTGAATCCGCTGGCAGAGGAGGAAGCTGGACAGACCTGGAAGGCCCAAATGTACTGTAAGGGTCTGCTGGGAACGTCTTGCCGAGCACTCTGTCAGGGAGGTTTACAACTGCCACCTCCGGGAGAGCTTCTACCAACTTCCGAGGGAGGTGGGGGACATTGAGTCTGAGTGGACCATGTTCTCAGTCTCCATCATTGATGCTGCTGTATGGAGTTGTGGCCGCAAGGTCACTGGTGCCTGTCGTGGTGGCAACCCCCAAACCCGGTGGTGGACACCGGAGGTATGGGATGCCGTCAAGCTGAAGAAGGAGTCCTATCGGGCCATGTTGGCCTCTGGGACTCCTGAGGCAGCTGATAGGTATCGGCAGGCCAGGCGTGCCGCAGCTCGGGCAGTAGCAGAAGCAAAAACTCGGAGCTGGGAAGAGTTTGGTGAGGCCATGGAGGAGGACTATTGGTTGGCCTCAAAGAAATTTTGGCAAACCATCCGGCACCTCAGGAGGGAAAAGCAGTACTCTACCAACACTGGTTACAGTGCCGGTGGGTAGCTGTTGACCTCGACTGAGGATATTGTCATACGGTGGAAGGAATACTTTGAGGATCTCCTAAATCCCTCTGTCATGTCTTCCATTGAGGAAGCAGAGGCTGATGACTCAGGGGTGGACTTGCCCATTACCCAAGCTGAAGTCACTGAGGTGGTTCGCAAACACCCCAGTGGCAAGGCAGCAGGAGTGGATGAGATTCGTCCTGAGTATCTTAAGTCTCTGGATGTTATGGGGCTGTCTTGGTTGACACGCCTCTGCAACATCGCATGGCAGTCTGGGACAGTGCCTCTAGAGTGGCCGACTGGGGTGGTGGTCCCACTTTTCAAAAAAGGGGACCGAAAAGTGTGCCCCAATTACAGGGGAATCACACTTTTCAGCCTTCCTGGTAAGGTCTACTCTAGGGTACTGGAAAGGAGAATTCGGCCAATAGTTGAACCTCAGATCCAAGAGGAACAATGCGGTTTCTGGCCGTGGAACACTGGACCAACTTTATACCCTTCATAGAGTGCTCGAGGGTTCATGGGAGCATGCCCAACCGGTCCACATGTGTTTTTTGGATCTGGAGAAGGCATTCGATCGTGTCCCCCGTGGTATTCTATGGGGGGTGCTTCGGGAGTGTGGAATCCTGGGCCCTTTGTTAAGGGCTGTCTGGTCCCTGTATGATTTGAGCAGGAGTTTGGTCCGCATTGCCGGTAGTAAGTCAGACCTGTTTCCGGTGCATGTTGGACTCTGACAGGGCTGCCCCTTGTCACCAGTCCTGTTCATAATCTTTATGAACAGGATCTTAAAGCGCAGCCAAGGGCCGGAGGGAGTCCTGTTTGGAGACCATAGGATTTCATCTCTGCTATTTGCAGATGATGTTGTCCTTTTGGCATCTTCAAACCGGGACCTTCAGCATGCACTGGGGCGGTTTGCAGCCGAGTGTGAAGCAGCTGGGATGAGAATCAGCACCTCTAAGTCCGAGGCCTTGGTTCTCAACCAGAAAAGGGTAGCTTGCCCTCTCCAGGTGGGTGAAGTCTTGCCTCAAGTGGAGGAGTTTAAGTATCTCGGGATCTTGTTCACAAGTGAAGGAAGAATGGAGCATGAGATTGACAGACGAATTGGTGCAGCCTCCGCAATAATGCGGTCACTGCAACGGTCCGTTGTGGTGAAGAAGGAGCTGAGCCAAAAGGCAAAGCTCTCGATTTACTGATCAATCTACGTTACTACTCTTACCTATGGTCATGAGCTTTGGGTAATGACCGAAAGAACGAGATCGCGGATACAAGCAGCTGAAATGAGTTTCCTCCGCAGAGTGGCTGGGCGCTCCCTTAGAGATAGGGTGAGAAGCTTGCTCACTCGGGAGGAACTCGGAGTAGAACTGCTGCTCCTCCACATCGAGAGGAGCCAGCTTAGTTGGCTGGGGCATCTGTTTTGGATGCCCCCTGGACGCCTCCCTAGGGAGGTGTTCCAGGCATGTCCCCCTGGGAGGAGGCCCCGGGGAAGACCCAGGACACGTTGGAGAGACTATGTCTCTCGACTGGCCTGGGAACGTCTCGGTGTTCCACCCGAGGAGCTGGCTGAGGTGTCTGGGGAGAAGGATGTTTGGGTTTCCCTGCTCAGACTGCTACCTCCGCGACCCGGCCCCGGATAAAGCGGTAGATAATGGATGGATGGATATAATATAATGATGTTTATATAATCTCATAGCATTTTTATATAAATTTTCAGGAAATTGATGTTTACATATCAATGAACATAATTCGCCCCTTTCACAAATCCCAGAATGCACCGCGCAACCGCCAACATCCGGTTCACCATGCTATCAATACTAAGCTACACTATCACACTGCTTGCCACACTGGCCTACATTGAATTGATAGCATGCAACACGATAGCTTGCAACAACGTGTTTACACTAAAAACCCACTGCATAAATTGAAAATACAAGTTGACACAACAAGATATGATGTTTAATATCCAAAGAAATATTATCTGCATATAGTTACAAAAGCTAGTAGATATCACGTAAGTATTTACTTACCAAATAAAGTTGTAAACAGTCTATGTAGTGTAGCTGGCACAGACATAAACAAGAGAAAATGGTGAACCGGATGTTGCCGGTTGCGCGGTGCATTCTGGGATTTGTAAAGAGACCGAATACATTAAAGCACAAATGTGAAATAAAATGACCCTCCCCTTTAACCTTAAATTAATGAGTTAACTTCCCCAAACTGCAGCTATAACATTTTTTCATGTCCACATGCTCTGGCTACTGTTGTAAAAACGATTTTAAAAGTTCTCGTTTTAAAAGTATCAGTAATGGTACCTAAAGGTAAAGTGAGTGGTATGGTCCATCACTGGCTCAAACTCTTGATAATGACCTAGTACATCATCATCATGCATTATTTAACCAATCGTAGCGCACGAAATGGAATCCGGTTCTAGCCGATCCGCATTTGACAGTATAATATACCAGCCAATCACAGCCAAGGAGGCGGGTCTTGTCGGAATACGAGTGGGGTAAAAAACAACACTGCAATCAGCCCGAGGACCATGACGGTGGACTTAGCCAGCGAGCACTCAGTCCTGACTGTGTGACTGAAGATACTTCTGCACAACACACTGCAGTCCTGCCTACAGAGGAGCGTTAATAACTTTGTGTCAGAGGACGGACACACGCACACTTTAGAGGCTGAAAGAGGTGATGGGATCGCAGGGCATGTGAGGGTCCAGCAGTGTGTGTGTTACTCTGTGAGTTCAGGACAAAACCTGTCACAGCTCACACACAAAATGGAAGTGAAGCGGATGACTGGCAGAGCCGGTGTATTTGAACAGAAAAACAGGATTTGGCTTTAAAAATAATTCTGCATTCAAGGGTGAGGATTTCCTTTCATTCCATCTTGTTGAAATAGTTTTTAAACTGTTTAACCAGATAACTTCCTATGTCTATGTCTAACAGTTGAATATGGTCCACATAATATAATATTAAATCTCATTAATCTTTCATTATTGTCATAACGCTAATCAGTATGAACTGCTACTGTTTGCATTGTGTTGGAGGCTCAGCCTCTCAGACAAGCTGCTGCTGTGTATCTGCACGTTGTCACTGGTTAGTTTGTCTAGTCTCAGTGTAAGTGAGGGAAGGTAAACACTGGGTGTGTTCACTGAACTGAAGGACAAGGCCTGGCCATCCATTCATGATGGGAGGATAACAAAAGGCGAGCTGGGAAACAGGTTGTTTGCAGGGAATTCCAGAGGGGCTTCACAAAGGACTCAGATTTGGAGTTAGGACACATGTACGGAAGTTTACTGAGCTGCTAACCTGCTGAAATGAAATGAATAATATCATCCAGTGGCTTAACATCAGTTAATTTACTTACAGAGCCCCTAAGATGAACTCCAGTGTAAATAAAAATAAAGTGTGACTACTACATACTAAGGTGAGGAATGAGATAGTTAAGGTATGGAAACAATAGGTGGGAATGATATAGTTAAGGCATGGAAATGATAGTTAAGGTGTGGTAATGAGAGTTATGTTGTGGGAATGAGATAGTTAAGGTGTGGTAATGAGATTTATGTTGTGGGAATTAAATAGTTAAGGTGTGGTAATGAGATTTATGTTGTGGGAATTAAATAGTTAAGGTGTGGTAATGAGAGTTAAGGTGTGGTAACAATAGTTAAGATATGTGAATGAGATAGTTAAGGTATCAGAATTAGATAGTTAAGCTGTGGGAATGATAGTTAATTTGTGGAAATGAGGTAGTTCTGATGTGGCCATGACTTACAATGGCATGAGAATGAGATAGATAAGTTATGGGAATGATAGTTAAGGTGTGGGAATGAGATTGTTAAGGCATGGCCACAACATACTAAAGCATATCAATGGGATAGTAACTAGTAACAATATAGTTAGCCATCTTTTCCCCAAGCCTCAGTAAATCATGGTCTTGTCTTGTTTGCATGCAATATTAAATCGTGGTCATGATGTTTTTCCCAGACTTCACTAAGTTGTGGCCATACATTTTGGGTTTTTTATTTGCTGTAGATAACCTTACAAAAATATACTGTAGTTTTACTACCATGATAAGTTACTATTCAGCATTTCTCTTACTGTGGTTAAAGTTAAGTAAACATCTCTCAGTGTCAATAACTTCAGATGCAATAGAGCTTACCAGAGTATTAAGTGCTAAACATTTATCACAATTTATCAAATGGACATTTAAATCAGTGTGCATCATCTTCAGCAAACTCATCTGTGTGTATCCATCCATCTTGTTGATGACTGCCCTCTTCCTCTTTTACCTTACTGTTTCAGTGTCTTTTCAAATTAAGTTTTTTTTCCTCACAATGTGTCCAAATTAAGAAAGCTCCAGTTTGGTTATCTGGTCTTCTAGTGAAGGTTAATGTTTGATTTGGTAAAGGATCCAATTGCTTGTTTTCTTTGCTGTGCTATGTTACCGTAAAAGTCTTCCCCAACATAATGCATTTGATTTTCCCTCTCATCTCATGACCACAGTAAACAATACTCTATTTTACTGAATATTTATGTAAGGAATAAAAAGTCAAATCAAACAAATGTGTAATAAAACATAATTCAGTTCAAAGGAAGACAAGCTGACATTACCCTT
Organism: Crenuchus spilurus; assembly: GCA_036984385.1. Lineage (NCBI taxonomy): Eukaryota > Metazoa > Chordata > Actinopteri > Characiformes > Crenuchidae > Crenuchus > Crenuchus spilurus. The sequence goes on along the minus strand of BRDA01081637.1, from coordinate 5,275 downwards.
GTTGAGAGAAAAATTGCAGTGTAACTAGTGTAGTGCAAGTGCAGTAACATGTTAATAAATGCATGGACCTCATTATTAAAGCTTTATATAGATTTAACATTCTGCTCAACCATTTGGTAGAGCACATTTAAGTCACTATATCTTCTTGAAGATGATGTTGAACTTGATTGTGATTGTGCCATCTTTACCGATCGGTAGAGGTATGTTAGGCTAAAAAACATCCATTAGAGGTCACTAGAAATGCAACATTTTCTTCTCTGAAGGCAAACCATTAATGCTTCATATCACACCACACAGAATAAACTGGATCACATGCCGTGTGTTTTAAAGTTAATAAAATTAGTATGTTATTGTAGGGTTTTTGTAATTGTAGTGTAAGTTTAGATTTTACCATAAAGAGCAATAATTCAGTTTCTTATTTCTTGTTGATGATGTTAAATGGTTAATATCTCATTCTTATTTCAGGTTCCTATAATCTCAGCCATGGTACAACGCTGGAGATTGGGCCTGGCCCACCACTGCCTCACTAGTCTTCTCCTTTTGCTCCTTGTTTCCAACTCTCTGTCAGTAAGAACACCTCCCCACATGCCCCAGCATCTTCATGTCCCCTCCCTGCTGCCTCATGCCCCCTTGCCCCTGTCCCGCTCTCGTTTCAGTGCTAAAGCCCACCTGGAGCTGACCACCCACTGCAACGCCAGCTGCTACCACAAAGGGGAGGACATTGACAAAGAACACCTAAGTGAGCAGCTAGCTTTTGAAACACTCTATGAAGACGGCTTCCGCACATTAACTGCCGTCGACCTGGATGATGATGACATTGTTAATAACATTGTGCCCACACCATCGGTCATAAAGAAGCACAAAGCTCCATCTTACCTTCACAAGAGGATGAGGAGGCAGATCTATGGGGCAGATGGACGTTTTAACATCCGTGGTGACCACTTCCTACTGGACTACCCTTTCTCCACAGCAGTGCGCATCTCAACAGGCTGCACAGGGGTTCTGGTGTCCAAGCAGCATGTTCTGACTGCTGCTCACTGCGTGCATGATGGGAAAGATTATGTTAAAGGTGCACGCAAGCTCAGGGTTGGCTTCCTCATTCCACCTTCTGTTAACAGCACCAGGCAAGGCCAGGCTCCAATAAAGAAACCTTTGGTGCGCTGGGTGAGGGTCAAGCGAACACGGGTGCCTAAAGGCTGGATCCAGGGGCCACAAGAGGTCAGCATGGATTACGACTATGCCCTTCTGGAGCTGCGCTGGCCCCATCGGCGGCCTTTCATGCGTTTGGCCATGGCCCCCTCTTCCGACGACCTTGCTGGAAAACGAATCCACTTCTCTGGGTTTGACAGTGACCGACCTGGAGAGCTTGTGTATCGCTTCTGTCCGGTGGAGGATGAGTCCAATGATCTTATCTACCAGCACTGTGATGCCAGGCCTGGTGCCAGTGGCTCTGGAGTTTATGGCCGTGTCTGGGACAACACTCTGGAACGCTGGGAACGCAAAGTGATCGGCATCTTCTCTGGACACCAGTGGCTGGAGATCAATGGCGAGAACCGAGACTACAACGTGGCTGTACGCTTTACCCCACTGAAATTTGCTCAGATCTGTTACTGGGTACATGGCAACAGAGCAGACTGCAGTCAGGACTGATCTAGATTAGGAAAGGAATGATACTGGAAAACTCCAGAATGACTGAAGGACTCATTAATCTGCACTTTATGGTCAATCTTTACATAAGGCAAGGCCAAGAAGTCCTTGGCAAGAGATTACCACAGGATTCTGGACTCAAAGTTTTATTTAATCCAAATTGGATGTAATGCAACCTTTTTTTCTTTGAATTGGACCTTTATTTAAAAAAGTGAAACCACTCCTTTGTCTTCCATTGCAAAATATTCAGCATGCAGCATTTGAGCATTAGCTTACCAAACACTGCTGAGACCTGTAACACATGGATGCTGACCAGCATACATTAGCGGTTTCTTGCCAAATCAGTAAAAGAAAATGCCAGTTTCACTCTTTTTATAGCTGTGATTTTATTGCATTTCCAAGAAAAAAACACTTAATATGCCTGGCAGTGATGCTAGCACATGCAATATGGATGACTTCTAATCTTTGTCAGATATACTAACCTAACAATGTTCCTAATATTGTGCTGATTTTCTTCTTTGCTGTGGAGAACACACACTTGGTCAGTTTCTTGAATATACTACTGCTTGTCACAATAATATATTAAATATGTAGTGCTGGGCAATAGGGAAAGAGAGGGAGAGAGAAAGAGTTAATTTTGTGTTTCATATTCTGTGGTTTATTTCAGGGTGTAGCAAATAGAAAACTGTGAGACGTTAAATTCTTGTTAAATTTCAATACAAAGGCTACAGGAAGTAGTGACTGCAACAGCTTTAGCAAGATAATAAACAGCACAAAAATACAAGTAACCACTGCTTGCTAGATTCAGTACCAGATGCAAGGGATGGGGGATAAATTGATGTTGAATATATTTCTATTTTTTGAAAATGCTTCTATTTTAATAAACAAAAAAGATGTATATCAAGTTTGACTTGTTCTTATTACACTACAAAGGGTTATTTAGTCATTTTCAGGCTAGTCTTTCAGGGGCCTTCTCAAATTCAAAATGGTGCACATCTTAGATGTTAGAATGGAGCTCTAGCTCCCCCTTGTGTCGAAGAAGAGGAATGACCGCTTGATGAACTCCAGACAAGGCTGTATATACAGATCTGTTTTCTGTTCTGATCATCACAGATTTACATGTCAAAAGTGTAAACACTGCAGTTAGCTTCACTGTAAACTATTAATGCTTTGAATCACCATCATTCTAAGTCATCAGTGAAACATAAAGAGTAAAATCCCTGACAAAAATGATAGATCACCATATGTTGATGTCTCACCCAGATTATTCACTTAGCAAATAAACAAATGACTGATAGCATACAATACAAACTTAGTTTAGTAGATTATTTTCTGGCTTTGTGAAACAAGTCTTAAATCATTAACGCACAGTACCACATAAAACAATGACAATATTGTTTTTTAGATTAGCACATTTAACTCATCTGTGCAGTGAAACACACACTAGTGAACAAACAAGGCCGTGAGAACACGTGAACGAAGCAGAGCTGCCCTATCCATGGCACCCAGGGAGCAGTTTGAGGTTAGGTGCCTTGCTCAAGGGCACTTCAGTAATGCCCTGCCCGGGATTGACCTTGTGACCTTCAGGTCACAAGTCCAGATTGCTAACCACCAGGACACAACTTCAACCATCCACGGCTGAATATTGTGAAAAAGTCCATTGTTCAAAATGGTAAATTAATTTTTTATATTCCTTTACACATAAAGTGACATTTCAAGCCTTTAATTGTCTTACTGTTGGTCAGTTCGGTTTATAGCTCCTGAAAATCATAAATGCAGAATCTGAATTTATTAGAATATTTTATTTAAAGTTTGACTAAATTAAAACAGTATCAACATTAAAATCTGAACTATTTTATTGATCTGTGATTAATATGAAATGTGTTTATCTTTTTGAATGAAATTATGAACATAAGTGATTATTTCTCCATTTGTAATTTTTGTGGAGATGCACTAGTAGATACAAAGAGGTGGCTTTTATGGTTGATTTTTGTAAAATGTAAAACTAAGGTTCTCTAAGTCTTAGGACTAAATATTCTCATAGTGGTGTTCTGTGGTAACATTAATATCATTACATGGCTTTGATTAAAGTTCAATCAAAGTTAGTAAAATGTTAAATCAATAAAGTACTAATTGGGTTTTTTTGTTTATGATTGCAATTTTTCATTAACTGAAGTAATCTTTTAAATTAAATACATTTGTTTTGTATGTTTCACAAAGTCAGAATGTTCCGCTGTAAAACAAAAAATGTGTAAAATCTGTAATTTATTTGCTCTTGTTTTTAAAAAGTTGGGTGAATGATCCTCTAAGTGAGGTGATTCCATAATTTTCCTGGTGAACCATTTGTATGGAGACCTGTGATGACGTTCAATTTAAATGCTAAAACTATAATGCATAGACGTTTTTCTCAGGTACCTAAACAGGGGACACAATGTCTTTAATATCAAGAATATTAAACCCTCATCTGCTCATTCAGTACCTGACATTTAACCTGAAATGTCCAAGACAGTGTCTGAAAAAGAACATAAACCAACTTGTAAGTCAAGAAAATGACCACTCATGTTGTGCAGGAATATCTAGAGATCATTCCTGTCAAACTCCAAGCCAAAAGATTTCAGAGGTTTTGGTCCAGATTAGTGTACTGTACATGGCAATGCATAATGCTGTCTTCCTCAGGCAGTTTTAAAGCTTTGCTTGTGTGTTTCAGTTTGTAGTCTATTGTCTGACCACTTTCTTGGGATGAGGTTGCTCTACGGAAGTGCTTTCATCCCAGGACAGTAATCATGGCAAACCCATTCCAAATGCTGGTGTTATGCTCAGGATACATGATGTGATTTAGACAGATGAGTCAAACTGGCTTCTACAGAAATGTGTTAAATTTAGCAAAAACTGCTGTGAAGCATGTGGGCTGTATTGCAGCCTGTGGAACCGAATGACTTGCCATCTTTAAGCATAAACCAGAATTCATATTTGCTTAGTGGGCCTGTTTTCTGAAGGTAAGAGTCTCACTGTGTGGATGTTCGCTAAATTAGGTGATTCTTTGTGTCGTTTGTATTATAGATTGTCATTGAATTTTATTACAGTGACGGGATGGTCAAAATACAGAGGAGGGTACAGTCTGAGTAAAAAGACTTTATGATCATGTCTTTTTGTGCAAGGCTCACATGTTGTGTGTGTATGCACCCGCATATGCATGTTCGTATAAATAAAAAGCTTGAGAAATAGCCACATTTTTTCTTAAAACACTAACTGATAAATTATATGTTTGGTGGACATTGTGAAAATGCCATGTGCTATTGAACTTAGACTTTTATGACATCTATGAACCTTTTATTCATGCAAGACCAACATGGATGCTGTAAAGGGGGGCTTTGAACCGAAGAGGACCTTTGGCACCCCTAACAACTTTCTGGGAGTCCCACTGAAGACTATAACAAAACTACTAAAGATATAGCCAAGCCTATACAGTCATGGCCAGAAGTTTTGAGAATGACACAAATATTATATTTTCACATGATCTGCTGCCCTCTGGATTTTATGTGTGTTTGTCAGATGTTTTCATCACATACAGAAATATAATTGCAATCATATTATGAGTAACAAAAGCTTTTATTGACAGTTAGAATGA
>BRDA01081625.1:13088-26565 GCA_036984385.1 Crenuchus spilurus | reverse complement strand
CCTGTTACTCCTCACTAGCCTGGGCAGAGGTCCGCTCAGATTACTGTTAGTATATCAATATATAGTAACGCACCGCTTTTAATGACCAGTAACGTTAACGCCGTTATAATGACAGGAAAATTAATTAATTATTTTATCCCGTTACTGACAAAATGACGTCGTTACGTAACGCCGTTATTTTTAATGCCGTTATTCGCAACACTGGTTATAAAGTACTGATTAACTAGACCAGGTATAAGATGAGAACTAGAAATAATACTGGACTGCCATGAGGAGAGGTTTGGAAAGGGTTAAACAAATACATTCACAGAATAGTGTTTTTCTGAGCATAGAGACAATTACTGCACATGTAAATAAAATGTTAAATTTTACTTTGTAAGTGTCTAAAACTTCTTCACAGTACTGTATTTATAGTATAATAGTACTTAGTGTGTAAATCCTTTAGAATTGTGTATATTTCTGTATAAATATGACCTAAAACATCAATGGACTTTAACTCAAGTCCTAAAAGTACCTAATTAAACAAATGAGACAAAATTATTTTACTTGATCATTTGTTTATTGAGGAAAATGATCCAATATTGCATATTTGTGAGGCAAAAGTATGTGAATGTCTAGAATTAGCAGTTAATATGAAGGAGAAATTGGAATCAAGTGTTTGTGATCAATGGGATGACAATCAGGTATGAGGTAGCTGTTGGATAAAAAAAAAAACTCTGAACCATGAATGCCAGTCCAATCAACTCATGCTGTCTCAGTTTTGTAAGACATTCTTGGTAAACATGGCATTATTAACATGCAAACATAAAACCACCTGATACCATAATGTATTGGGAACATATCATGATACCCCATTTAATATTACTGAATCATTAGTTGCTACTCTGTTTGGTAACTACTACATGAAGAAAACAGCAGCAAGTGCCAACTCTGTTCTCTTGCCTTTCTATAAAATCGCTCTGAAGCTTTATTGCAGTGTTTTAGTCCTGTGGTACAAAGTGGTAGTTACTGTGTTCTGGGCTTAAGGTGGGTACGGAGCCTTGCTGGCTGTCTCTGGTGGAAAGAGGTGACTGGGGGTGAAATAAAGAGGCATGCCTTATCTGGCAAGGCACTGAGCTTTCCTCCATCTGCAGGCAGACACATTACTGGCACTCCTCCCTAGCCCAAATGGAGCCAGTGGAGGATGGATAGAGGACAGGTCATGGGAAACGCCAGCCCCCGTCGCTCCATCGTTCCGCGTCTTCCTGTGGGGGCCGAGATTACAGAAGGCGGACGGGTACCAAATTTTATCTCCTTTTTGCCTTTGGACCTGCTAGCCCTTTTCACAGAGGGTGTCTTCACTTGATTGGACATAAGATGCGTTTGCCTGACTTCTATTCATTGCTTTTGACAGTACCTGTCAAAAATGTGCAGACACATTGTCTTCTTTTGAATTTACCAAGTAACTGTTATTTTTTACTGCTACTTTCCAGTATTTACAAAGGTTCTGGTATAACTAAAGAGTGTTTATTAATATTTTATGTGTATTTTGCAGCTATACATTATGTTCATCAAAGTGTCTTTAGGTATGCAGAGCAGGCTTTGCCTAATAATGACTTGACAGATTCCTTTGTGTTGATAACACGACAAGGGAATACGATGCCTGGAGTTATTTTATTCACATTATCTAATATAGAATAGTATTATTTTTCCACATGAAGCTGGTGGCACTGAGTATCAGTTAATAATGCCAGTTGGTTAGATTTGGCCATAGACACCAGGGAGGCCAGTGTGGATTTTAGGTCTCGCTTTAGCTTGGGTATATTGTATGCTGATGTATTATGTATAGTAATCATGTAACTTGGGTAATGAGTATGCATTAACTGTGCCAGTGAGGCTCAGTACAGCCTTAGTCCCTAAGGAGGCCAATGTGGATTTGCAGTTATTGCTGTAGAGTTGGTATATAGTGTGCTGATGTAGTGTAGTGTAATGTACATCCACATATTACTTGGGGCACTGAGCATGCATTAACAGTGCCAGTGGGGCTGAGTTATAAAACCTTAGTTACAGGGGAGGCTGACATGGATCTATGGTTAAAAAGTTACTTAAATGATAAGATTATGAAATAAGCTTGGAGGAAAGTGGGTCAGGGATGCCAGACATCACCGTTGAGCATTTTGAAGTTGTTGTGGGCATAATTCAGTGAAACTCTGATGTATTAAGTGAACTTGAAGACACATGTGAAGAACTTGAAAGATGCGGGGTTTTAACAGATTTAGAATATGGCTGAATTTAAATGATTTCAATTAATGATGAAGTTTTTTTTGTAATCTTATCCTGCATATTTTCATTTGTGGCATTAAAAGTAGGACTGTTTTCAGTTATACTTTCAATGTTGTGACAAAGGACATGGCAATATATAAACAACTTTACTAAATTACTGCAAACAAAAATGTAAGAAAAACTATTGAAAAGTTTTCTATTTTTTGAAAATGTTAACTTTTCTCCATGACTGTCACCTTTCTCTCAGCAATGGAGTCTCAACCATGTCTCTTCTCCTTTCTCTTGAGCTCTTGACTTTCAATAATTCACTGTTTTCTCAATCTAAGGTGCTGAATAGTTAATCAGTGCCAGTGCTGCAGGGCATCGGAACCACTCCCTGCACCGTCACTCCAGCAGCCAGGCTGGCAGCTTGGAAAGCCAGACTGCTTTCACTGGCTGACATTTTCTATCTTCACCCTTTTAAATGGAAAACCTCCTGCAGAACAAACTGTGCCGCCGCCTGCCCAATGACCCGCTTTACATCCAAGCCTGATCCAGTGACTCTTTATAGGATGATACTAAAGCACAAGTGAGATGAGGATTGAGAGTAGGAGGTAAGAGAACTATCGTAGAAGCAATTAGTTGTGATTCTTTTGTAATTAGGTCTGGAATTTTGATCCAAACTTGAATATATTTAAAGAATTTAGTCAACTTTACTCAGTCCATAGCAATTTTAGTTAATGTAGCCTATCAATATTCTGTCCAAACTTGACCCAAACCCAAATGATCGCAAAGTTCCAATAATCTTCACTTTCTCATTGGTAATACCTGTTAAATTAAAAGTTAACAGTTAACAATGATGACCATTATCAGGTCATCAAGATGAATAGCCCAACTATCAACATTTATGTTGCTTTATTTGCGCTAAAATGGGTTTAAATATAAGGCAAAATAAAGCATTCAAGGTGCAAGATGTATTATGGAAAACACAAAATTTGAACCAAGCCCAAGCCCGACACCTTTTTGAAAAACGATGGCCGAACATGACCAGACTCCATGACTTATCAGGTCCCGTGGGTCCTAAAAACAATTTCATCCTCTACCAGGAAGGGCAGTCCTGAGATTTGTAGCAGTTCTACAAACATTTGTGAGCAGATATGGTGTCAGGAAACAGGGCGTCAGCAAAACAAGATTGTTTAAAGCTCTCCACCAAACATATACAGTTTGAATGTGGACAATTTCTGACTCAGCAGTTGTCACAAGGAGCACAGATAAACAAAGTTCTCTTCTAGTCTCAGTAAAGCAGGGATGTTCATTTTTATTCATAAAAGGCTAGTGTGGTCCAGGTTTTTGTTCCAAACAAGCTGAAGCACACCTGATTCTGCTTGTTTAATCAGACTGTCTTAGGCTTCATACAGTTCATCATGTGAGCTTTGTTGGACTTCAATTGTGTAGCCACACTGGCCATTTATGGATTTGATATGCCTGCAGAACACATATCAAATGTTTAAAGTGAAGCATTTTACCATTTAATGATAAAATATTAACCCATTTAGAACTAGATGGCAGTAATTTGTCCAAAAAAAGGTTGGGACAGTCTGATGTCTGCCATTCTTTTAAGAACAGTCTGTAAATGTCTGAGAAGTGAGGAGACCAATTGCTGGAGTTTTGGGAGAGGACTGTTGTCCCATTTTTGTCTGATATTGCATTCTAGCTTCTCAACAGTCCTGGGTCTTCTTTGCTGGATTTGTCATTTTATGATGCACAAAATGTGGTTTGGTCTGCAGGCAGGCCAGCTCAGCACCCTGACTCTTCTTCTTTGAAGCCATGCTGTTGTGATGGATGTAGTACATGGTTTAACATTGTCTTGCAAGGCCTTCCCTGAAGTCTGGATGGGATGCTGTTCTAAAAAACCTACATACTGTTCAGCATTAACAGTGCCTTTCCAGATGTTTAAGGTCCTCAGGCCATATCACTACTGCAACCCCATACCATCAGAAATGTAAACTTTTGAACTATACACTCATAAGTTGGATGTTCCCTCTCCTCTGCAGGAAATGGCATCTGTGGTTTCCAAAGAATTTCTCATTTTTAATTCATCTGACCACAGAACAGTTTCCAATTTTGCCTCAGTTCATTTTAAATGAACTTTGGGTAAGAGAAGATGTCACCCTTTCTAAATTTTGTTGATGTATGGCTTCTTCTTTGCATGATACAGCTTTAACTTGCATTTGTGAATTGCACGGTAAACTGTGTTCATAGACACTAATTTCTGGAAGTGCTTTTAAGCCCATGCAGGGATTTCCAGTACAGAATCCTCCATTGGCCTTGTCTCTTGTCCAGATTCTCTGAATCTTTTGATAATATTATGTATTCAATATTCTATGTTACACTAAGGAACATTTTTCTGAAATTGTTACATCATTTTTTGGCGCCGTTTTAACAATTTCGCAAACCTCTTCCTATCTTTGCTTCTGAGAAATTCTGCCTCTCTTAAATGCTCTTTTTATACCCAGTCATCTGACTTGGTTGCAAATTGCTTTTTCAGCTATTTTTTATTAGTACCACATATTTTTCAGCCTTTTGTTGCCCCGTCTCAAATCTTTTGAGATGTGTTGCTGCCATCAAGTTCTAAATGAGTTAATATTTTTCATGAAATAGTAAATGCATCTCTTTCATTATCTGATATGTGTTTTATATTCTCATTTGAATAAAACATGGGTCTATGAGATTTGCAAATCATTGTATTCTGTTTTTATTTACATATATTTACATTTATCACAGACTCAGTTTAAATGATAGAATGAAATATAGCCTCTTAAGCTTGGTGTGTAGTGTGATTAGAATTAATTAAATTAAGTTAGAATAAACTAAGTAATATGACATTTAATAAACTAAGATGACTAAAAAATAAGTAAAAAAGATCTAAGTATTCACATTACAATAAATACAATAAAATAAAATAAAATAAAGTACTGCAGCAGACACATCATAGTATGTTATGTTTCTGATTTTTTTTTTAATTAGGGTTGTAAATTATATAATTACCTTTTTGAATTAAACTAATAACACAAATGATTTTTTTTTTCATTATTCTAATTATTATTCTCATTTATGGAGATGTACTAGTACACTATCACTCAAAAGTTTGAGTCTGCCAAGAGTTTTCCATGACACCACAAACAGAAGAAAATTCTGGTTACTGTGAGACTATGATGACATCTACAAATGCTGCTGCCCCAGATACTCAAACTTCTCTGGAAGAAGGTTGAGGTAGGACAGGGTTACTGCTGTTTAACTTTTTTGATGTCTCTCCCAAGTTGTTGACAGTGAGCTTATAGGCTTTAGTACAGCTGTTTACTCTCCACGAGACATTTTTGCACAAGGGATTATGGGACATAGGAATATTAGATACACTAGAATTTGGAGCCCATAAACAACCTCAATAAACACTATTAATCACTAGAATATGATATATTAGTCCATAAACAACCTCTGTAATACACTAGAATAGGACATATTTGTATATGAACAAGTAAGACCTATTAAACACTAGAAGAAGATATGACATTTTCAACTAGAGTCTGCCTTCGAAAAAGAAGTATTTAAGTGAAATAAGTGCTGTAGGTTTGGGGAAACTTAGCAATAGTTCCAGTGAACACACCGAGAAATGGACTGCCAGTTCATGGTTCCTCACAGAGGTGAGATGAGAATCTCAGTCTCTGCTCCTGGCTTTTATGGGGAATTTTCCAGGTTTTATAGCACAAACATTAAACCGAAAGGAGCAATAAACAGATGCCACTGACCTCGCGAGTGCATCTTCGTTCCGTGGTGAGCCTGAGTGTGATGTTTATGAGGTGAGAGACGAATCTGCCTTGAGAAAACCCGAATCTTCTTGGCCATCACCTATTCAAGGTTGCACTTTATTAGAGCACTTAATGTCATCACTGATGACTGGGAGGTTGGTAAGACCATTAATCAAGGTGTCTCCTGTCTGTTTGTTCAGTTTCTCCAAAGAAAAGCCTTCCTTTTGTGCTGATCAGGGATGTTGCTGGAGCTTAGCCTCCAGCAAGTGGAGAACAGTAGGAGGTGGAGTGGGGCTGGGGAAGAGTTCTACGATGGAAGGGTGAACGAATGTCAGTTTAGATTCACTTTCTTCTTTTCATTTGAGGCTGCTGAATAACAATTGGAATTGGGCTACAACCCCCTTAAAAATACCCTTGTGACAACTGTGGTGTTGATCTTGGGCATTATTTGCCAGTTATCATGCTAGTTTAAACTGAACTGGTATTAACTGGTACTCCTGACTGGTCAATATTGTTTTAATATTAACTGTTGGGCATTTTTGGGCTATAAGTAATATATAGGGTGAGATACCAGTTAGCAGGCTATCATATAGCCTCCAGTCTGTGATAGTGTTGATTCTTCACTGACAAGCACTCTTCAAAAGAAAATAAATATGAAAAAGATGAGTCATTATTGAAGCATGTTCAATTGTAACCAACTATATGAGTGCAAATAATTAGTCACCTAATGTGATGTGAGACATCAGCTAAGAAAGCTTAAATATCTCTATTTTGACTCTCTTAATGATCACAATGATGAAAATTAAGCTACAGTTCTTTAAATCATGTTAGCAGAAATGATAAAAAGTGTTATTGGATGTTAAAATAATGTAGAGTTTAAAAATACATTTGCAGTCTGTTTTAAATCTCTTAAATCTGGTTAATCACTGCTTAATGATGCTGATGAAACTGAACAAATCCATGTGATGGCTGAAAAGCACTGAGGAGAACATCTAGCACCAAACTTTGTTCTTCAAGCTAGCTCTTCAAACATATCTGCTTTTATCACAACATGAAAATTACTCTTTTTTATTTACATTTTATAGATATACTCTAATTTTACAAGCAGAAATACACTTATTGTCAAGATAAATGGTTTTAAGGAAACTGTTTAGGAAAGACTTTAGTGTGGTTTGTTAAATAGTACAAAAAGCCGTCACAGAGTAGAATCAATAAAAGTATTGATACTGATAAGCATCAATAACATCCTACTGATGCTCAACCAAGGATAAAAAATCTCTTCCAAGATTTGTGTTTGTATTAACATTTTTTACAAATCCATTGCTCCTTTCATCACAAAATTATTTTATTGTAAAAAGAAACAGGGACTTTTAAATGATAAAAAATTGAGATGTTAAGTATTTTTTGACAGCAACAATATGTAGACCTTACTACAAACAATATCCTTCAAGGTGTCTGCAGGTATTTGTACCCAGTGTCACTGCCAACCTGTCTCTAGACCTCTCTCAGGTTTGCTTAGCATTCAGCCCCATTCACCTATTTCAATGCACATCATTTCAGGCTTAGAATGTGGAGGGGACTGCAATTTCTCCCTTATTTTGAATCAAATCAGCGTGAGCCTTGCCTGTTCTGAAGCCGTGGAGACTTGGCTGGGGAGACCTGGGAATTGTTTCAGAATCCCCGGGGTTATTTTCTTTTGTTCATGAAAAGCTTGTTAGGGTTATAAGGCCACCCTCAATGGAGTGAATGGGCTCAGAGTCAGTCTGTCAGCTGGACGTGCTCGGGCACTCGTGAGCTGGACGTAAAAGTGCCGCTCTGGGCTTTGAGCATTGCCTTTGTGTGGGAATGAATGTCCGTCTCCCATTTTGCAATAAGCTGAAAGGAAGTCTGCTTAGTGAGATTGTGATTATGCTGTGACAAGGCTCTTTTTTTTAGACTGGGTGAGGTGGGCGAATGTTGCATGTTTGCTTTTCCCTCCTTTAGGGGGAGCTCTGTCATTGGAAACGGCGTGAACCCCCTCCCCTATGTGTCCAGAAGCTTGAAAGGAAGGAATTTCAGCCTGTTTGCGCTGAGCTTCCAGTCCTCATGCCTTGGGTTTACATGCCTTTTGTCGTTCCTCAATATCCCCTCTACTGAAGAAAAAATGAAATGGCAGGAATAAATAACAACATCCCTGAAGGATTTACCTGTGAATGAGTCTGTGTTACAGAACAGGGGAGCTAGGGCATCTGACCCCACCAAACTCAGCTCAGAGAGACATTTACAGCAGGGAACAGCATACAGGCTGGGCTCCTCTTGATAATGATATTACAGAATCCTCCTAAGGGCAGCATTGCTGCCCACAGTGCAGCTGCTATAGTAATGCCAGCCTGTCTATACAATCCATTGGCTCTGTCTTTACGCATCTCACCATTGTGCCATCCTCTACAGCATCTTTCACTATTTTAAAGATAACCTCAACAAAGCTAGTATTTTTAGCATGCATTCATTACTCTGGGCTAGTAGTCTGGATTTTGTTTTTGCAAGAAGGACAGATTTTTGTCCTCATCTCGTGGACAAAGGGCTTACTATCATTTACAGCCTAATTTATCAGATAAATCCAGCATCACATTTTGAATATTAGCCAGATCTAATAATTGATATTTGTAAATGAAGTATTTTACCAATTAAAAACGTATGTGCATTGAGTTCAGGCTTGATCCCTGCTCATTATTTAATTAATATAATATTATTATAAATTTTTTCCAACCCAATGCACTTTACAGCAATTTTATATACACAGAAAGACTGAAAGGTCCACAGTCCACAGCCTAGAATCACTTGATTGAGAGTTGTGAGTGAATATTCCTCTCAGGAAGATCACAAGCTACAATGTAGCCTCTTGTTGCAACCAAGCACAACTCACTCAAGCAGGGAAAACATGTGCCACTCTGTCATCACCCGTCATCAAATTTTTCACCTTGCTGGCCCGTGTGAATCCAAAATGTCAAATGACATCTACGTGCTATTTTCTGAACCTTTAGTTAAGGTACAAGCTGCTTAAATTTAGCACTTTTACTGCATTTCCTGGCAAATGGTTTCTTCCAGGGGAAGAGGCTCATTTCACGGCCCAAAACTACATTTTCACAGCTGTGAATTTGGTATATAAAAAATTTGGTTCTGTTTAAATGAACCAGTCCAGGGTGCTGCACAAATTATTAGAGGGATGGTAAACAAGGGGCAGCCATGGCCTGGTGGTTGAGCCCTGGAAAGTGGAAGTGAAAAGTCTGGAATTATTGCTTCTGTTTCCCCTAAGTTCATGCCATTTTGTCTCCCAACAGAACTCCAATAAACAGTGCATGGCTTACGACACTGAACGCCTATGAAAGCAACAGTGCACCAAGTGAGCCAGGTTACAATTGCACAAGCAACTATTGCACCTGCATGTTTTTCTAAGGTGTGTCAAAAAGCCACCCGAATCGTCTCATGCTGCAGGGAGTGGAGCGAGATGGAGAAGGTGGGCTGTGGGTAGTGAATATTTAAGCTTTCCTCTGAGCTAAGTCAATATGCACATTGTTTTCCCTCCCAGTCAAAAGCTGGGGTTGATGCGGAATCCCCTTGACGACGGCGGATTTATTCTCGAGTCATTCGCAGTTTCAAACAAATTTCATTCGGCGCCCGCCTATTTGTTCCTCTGCTTATGCACTCCTCAGATACAGAGGGAGGGGAGGAGAGAAAGAGAGAGCGGGAGGGAGAAAATGGAATGAAAAAAGACATGCAATTATTCTTGCAGCTCCCCCTTTTTTAATGAAATGCAAAAGTAATTCCCCTCTGAAAGAGGCAGTAATTGCCCAAACAGTGTTATAATGTGACAATCGTGGTAGAACAAAGTATGAAATTGCAAGGGATTTTAATCATGGATAATTCTGGCAAGGAGCTTGACAAGTTAAGATAATTAAGAAAACATTTTTTGAAAAATAAGGTTTTGTCGGCGCGTCAGAGAAGCACATTCACTTCTCTCCTCTGAGCAGTTCTGCTAAATTTAACGGGCGATATGCTGAGAGAAAATGCATGCCAAAATGAGCCATTTTATTCTCTGTAATTTAGTCCCACAAAAGCTGAAGAGTGACACCTGCCCAAGTTGTGCCGCTATCATCTGCAGTTAGCAAAGATGAAGCCCCTGAAACGAGAGCCCAGCAGTGTTGCTGAAACACCAGAGCCTCTTCCTGAAAAGGCAATTTCAGAACCAATTATAATTATGCAAGACTTCTGATGGTGTTAACTAAACCCAGATAGTGCAAATGACTCATTTATACCGAGCTTGTGTAGGGAGAGGCTCAAATTACTTAAGAAAATGTATGTCAGCATGGTGTTCCCCTTCCTCTTCCCGCAGTGTGAGATTCTTGCTATTTTTCACACATCATTTCAAAACCAGTACTGCTCACGAGGAGTACATGTATGGCTTTTAATCAGCATGATGTTAAATTACATGCCAAGTTATTTCATACATCATTTACACTGCTTCAATAGATTATTTTATACAATTTAAAGCATTTAGTATTAAGTATCTCTAGTATTAAGGAGAGTATTTGCCCCCTACAGTGTATATGCCTTGGACGCCTCTTCTTGAATTATTTCTCACTTATAGCTCATTAAAACAAGTGGATATGTTCTGACAAAAGAAAAGAGAATTCTCTACTTTTAGTGTTATGGCTACATTTCAAAAGTGATTCTAGATTCCGACATCACATGATTAACTATGGGGCCCTATGAAAATAATATGTGCAGTGACTTACATCATGTATAATATGTCATGACTTAATAAGGCATGTTAACAAAATCCTGTACTGTACACTGTAGAATATTATTTTATACTATTAGGTATGAGAACAGAATTCCAGGATATATGGCCATACCTTATTAAGGCATGCTAACAAGATCCTAATTTGTGGCCAAAACTTAATAAGGTGTGGAATAAAGGTCCTAATGTGTTGCCACAACTTAATAAGGAATGGGAATGAGATCCCAACATGTGGCCATGATTTACTGAGACATGAGAGTGAGATCTTAATATGTGGCCACGTTATAGTAAGGCATGGAAAAGAGATCCTAATGTGTCGCCACAGCTTACCATGTCATAGGAACAAGATCCTAATGTGAGGCCACAACTTTTAAAGACATTTTAACAACATCCTAATGTGTGAAAACACCTTATTATGGCATGTTAACAAGATTCTAATACATGGCCTTGACTTAATGCAAACAAAATCCTAATGAGTGACCACAACTTAATAAGGCATGGGAACGAGATAGTAAAATGTGGCCACAACTTAATAAGGCATAGGAACGAGGTCCTAATATGTGACAAGCTTAACAAGGCATAGAAATAAGATCCTAATGTGTGGCCATGACTTAACAAGGCATGGAAATGAGATCTTAATGTGTGGCCACAACTTAATAAGACATGGGAATGAGATCCCAATGTGTGACCACAATTAAATAACACATGAGAATGAGATTTTAACGTGTGGCCATGACTTAATGAGGAATGGAAATTAGATCCTAATGTATGGCCACAACTTAATAAGGCATAGGAACAAGATCCTAATGTGTGGCCACAAATTAATGAGTTAAGTTGTGGCCATGGTTTACAAATGTGTGGGAATTAGATCATACTTATGAAGTCATGGTCACATTGATCTTGTTCCCATCCAAGAGTAAGTCAGGGCCATGACTTAACAGCACCACACCACACATTATGTGGCATAAAAATAAAGTGACCAGCAGGATTCCATTTGGTAACCTAGAACTGTGAGACATTATTATTTATAAATAACAGTGTCATAGAGTTTTGAGCTAAACTTTTGCATTTTGCCACAAAGCAATTTAAGAATATTACACTCAACATCATGCTGTTATGCTGAATATCAGAACAGCTGTGATTTTGCTCAAAGAAAGTTACAGATATTCACTATAACAACAACTTGAGTGTGATGTTTTATATAGCAGTTCTGCAAGCTCCATTCATTAGTTAACAGTGATAAACAACAGATTATCATTTGCTTGTTTAATTAATAAGTTATTTGGCATCACCCACACAAATAGTTCTGCAACTGGACTGAGCCTGGACTGCTGCTGAACAGGACATAAACATTTCTCTGCACATTAGCTTGCTACTTTATGTAGGTCTACATTACCTTAGGCCAGCTTTGTGTCAGGTATGTTTATCTGTGTTTCTATTTATTGTGTAACAAGTGAAATAAGAGTCTGCTGACAGTCGCTATGGTATCATGTGTGATCCTGATGAGTTAACAGCTTTATCAATTAAATAAGAGATAATAACTGCTGAAGTGTCCCATTATGCTGAATTTCTGGATCAAGCAGAGCAGATGCAAAAGCAGGAATTTTGAGCAACACATTATGCCGCTTATACTCATTATGCCGCTTATACTCCAGTTGCTACACTTAGGCATTTTTTGTGCCTTTGTAATAATGAAGGGTCATAATTTTTATGACTGTATATATATATATATATATATATATATGTGTGTGTGTGTGTGTGTGTGTGTGTGAAAAGTAATTCATTACTCAGGTAGAAGTATAGATACTGGGGTTTAAAAAGACTTTTATAGAAGCTGAAGTATCAACTTAAGCTTTTTACTCAAGTAAAAGTACAAAAGTTCTGTTTTCAAAACTACTTAAAAGTAAAAGTAATGTAAGGAGAACAAATGCCAAAACTTAGGCTGTGCCACAGGTGCATATAGTGCACTATCCCACCCCCCACCCCCAAAATACATTTCTCTAAAAGCCGTAATGACTATAATGTTATATTAAAATGGTAATGTTTAGTTTTTTGGGATGTACTGGCTTCCTGTTTCAGCTGCATATCTGCCCCTTAAAAATGAAAACATTTTAGTCATTTTAAATATATTAGTGGACCATATATGTGTAGTACTGAGCTTACTGGAGAGTGACGAGACACGTGACGTGCAGGTGTAATGGATCTTTTAACCAATAGGGTATCAGAATGGCATTTGTTTATACTTATCATCCAACCACAGTCACATTCACTCTTTCTGGATGGCTCAGTTTATCTGGAGAGGATGTTTTTTGAATTAAGACAAACCAAAATGAAATACGTAGAAATAACAAGGCTGTTTTTAAAATGTAAGGAGTAGAAATGACAGTAAAATTTGAACCTTTAGACTAGACATACGTCTCCACAGTTCATTACTTCATGTTTATGAAACAATGATGTGAATTCATATTTAAACCCAATAGAAATGAAATGACCTCATTAATAAAAGCCTGCTGAAAAATGAAGATGAATGAATGTAAAAGTACATTAATAACCATCAAAGATGAGGAATGTAAAATTTTTGTCGGAACAATAAAGATGCATAAAGTAAAACCAAACAGAATTAAGTTTTTTGTAGGAGAGGTCTATTTGA
>BRDA01081625.1:1013-13078 GCA_036984385.1 Crenuchus spilurus | reverse complement strand
CGTAATGACTATAATGTTATATTAAAATGGTAATGTTTAGTTTTTTGGGATGAACTGGCTTCCTGTTTCAGCTGCATATCTGCCCCTTAAAAATGAAAACATTTTAGTCATTTTAAATATATTAGTGGACCATATATGTGTAGTACTGAGCTTACTGGAGAGTGACGAGACACGTGACGTGCAGGTGTGATGGATCTTTTAACCAATAGGATATCAGAATGGCATTTGTTTATACTTATCATCCAACCACAGTCACATTCACTCTTTCTGGATGGCCAGTTTATCTGGAGAGGATGTTTTTTGAATTAAGACAAACCAAAATGAAATACGTAGAAATAACAAGGCTGTTTTTAAAATGTAAGGAGTAGAAACTACCAATAATTACATGAAAATGTAAGTAAGTAGAAGTAAAAAGTCGTCCGAAAATAATTACTCCAGTAAAGTAAAGATAACCCAAATTTATACTTAAGTGTAGTAACAAAGTATTTGTACTTCATTACTTGACACCTCTGCATACAGATCAGATTTCCAAGTTTAAAATGACAGTTAAAATGATAAGGATTGTCAGTAGGAGGAGTAGGTTTATGCAATGTGTGACATTTCCTTATTTAGCATAAACTCCATCACAATATCCGTGACTTGGCATGCCTATGGCAACACACTTGAACACAAAGCCAATATAATGACTGACAAAGACTGTGCTCTCTCTTTGAGTGGGCAAGATGGCGTACTCTCCTTAGCACTATATAAAACTATGTCAACTGACACAAGCGTCAAGGACATTGCAAGTGATCGTGATAGGGAGAGTTGATGAAAGGGGTGAGTTAATTGGCCACTAAATTACACTGGTGAGAAAATCAGGGGTAAATAAAATAGTTTTCTGGAATTCTTTTGATGGCTCAGGCTTTACAGGGTTAATAGAACACATCTGTTAAGTGGAGAAATACACATATCGGTAAATATTCCAGTGCTGTTATTTGTATTTATGGAATGTCTTTTGTCTAATCCAATTACTTGCTCAGATCTAACTGTTGTTTAAACTAACAGATACAACACATCAAACTCTGTCAGTGAAAAGACTCTGGAAAGCATGGAAATGGGCAAGACCCTCACCACAACGTGGTGGCAAGTAAATACAAACCCTGTACTGTTCAAATGAATTGAGAATTAAGGTAAAACTTAATGCAGCAATGTTTTAAATTCTCTTTGACTAAAACAGATCTCTGAGACACCATACCGCCCTCACTCATGTGGTTTAGTGTATCTTCAGTGTGCAGTGTTGATGCTCATTTTTGTTTCTAGGCACCCCGCACTCTTTTGAATGAACATACAGTGTGGGCTCCCGTGTTGTAGCATATCATTTGGACTGAGCATTTTCCTGCAGTGTGCATATTTAAATTGCAGGCTTGGGCTATGTACTACAGGTGCAGCTCAAAAAAATTTTATATCATCAAAAAGTTAATTCATTTCATTAATTCAATTCAAACAGTGAAACTCATATATTATATAGATTCATTACACAGAGTGTCTATTTCAATGTTTATTTCTCTTAATGTTGATGATTATGGCCGACAGCCAATGAAAACCCAAAAGTCAGTATCTCAAAACGTTAGAATATTAAATAAGACCAATTTTAAAACATGATGTTTAATTCATACATTTTGTTCTACTGAACAGTAAGTACAGTATATGCTCTCAATATTTGTAGCTTGGCATGGAGGTGATCACCCTGTGGCACTGTTGAGCTGGTATGGAAGCCCAGGTTGCTTTGGTAGCGACCTTCAGCTCATCTGCATTGCTGGGTCTGGTGTCCCTCATCTTCCTCTTGACAACAGCTCATAGATGCTCTGTGGGGTTTAGCTCAGGTGAGTTTACTGCCCAGCACAGTGATACTGTGGCTATTAAACCAGGTGTTGGTACTTTTGGCAGTGTGGGCAGTGCCAAGTCCTGCTGGATAAAAGAAATCAGCATCTTCATAAAGCTTGTCAGCAGATGGAAGCTTGAAGTGCTCTAAAATATCCTGGAAGATGACTCCGCTGACTTTGGACTTGACATAACACAGTGAACCAACACCAGCCGTTGACATGGCTACTCAAACTATCACCGGAAGTAAATTTTGCATTTCTTTTGGTAATCAAGGTCCCAGAGTCTGGAGGAAGAGTGGACAGGCACACAGTCCAAACTGCTACTAGTGTGAAGTTTCCACAACCAGTGATGCTTTGGGGGAGCCATGTCTCCTGGTGAAAGTCAGCACAGCCATCTACCAGAACATTTTAGAGCACTTCATGCTTCACTCTGCTGACATTACCTCTGCACTGATGCAGTAATTCATGCAAAAGGATCCCTGACCAAGTGTTGAGTCTAAATACTGTACACACTTTTTAGTCGGCCAACATTTATGTATTAAAATAATTTTTTGAACTGGTCTTATATACAATTCTAATTTTTTTAAATGACTTTTGGGTTTTTATTCGCTGTAGGCCATAATCATCAATATTAAAACAAATAAATGCTTGAAACAGATCATCTGTGTGTAATGAATCTGTATAATATATGTTTCACTTTTTGAATTCAATTACTGAAATAAATTAACTGTTCAATTATATTTAGATTTTTTTTAGATGCACCTGTATGAGCACTTTAAACATATAGTATAAACTATCACCAACGTGCAGGTAATCATACAGTGAATTCCTGGTTTAAAGTGCTTTAGGAAACAGGGGGTATTGCTCATATTTAAATATACTGAGATTTGAGATTTGCATGTGTTAAATATGTGATAATTATTTAAGCATGGCATTTTGCATTGTGGTGTGACATGGTAGTTAGTAAACAGATCCCAGAACTATCCACAGCCTGCATGGATAGTACAGTTTGCTTCCCATCACTTGACAGAACTGTGAAACTAAGTGTCCCTGGAGGCTGTATGCTGGTCACATGAATTAACACCAGTGTTAGCAATATGCACTAGAAATACTGCAAACATTTCTGACTTGCTTGCTTTTACATGAGAATCACAGGCTAGTTTGATATTTATTTATTTATTTATTTATTTATTTATTTGTGAACATGATTTAGCTGATGGTATGTGATTATTTGTTTTTACTTAGAAATCAGCCAAATTCAACAATTATTTGGGTACAACATCACAGTTATAACAATGTATAGCCCTGCCCAGTTGCAATTAGGTGTTTATAGAAAAGTATTCAGGATATTCCACCAGTTGTTTGGAATCTTATGCCTTTTCCTCACTTGGATCAATATTTCAAGTAGTACAAGAATTGATTCTGGGCTTGTCTGAGGGAGATGTCTTTGCAGGTTAGTTTTGACAGAAATATTCTTAACAAACCCATGTGCAGTCCTACACATGACTTACCGAACCCAGACAGCTGGATGTCTTATACAAGATAAACTGAGAGTGCACCTTTCTCCCTTGAGAAGATTTTTAGCCAAGTAAGATGTCAAGAGAAGTGTGCTTTGTGTAACGTTTTCAGCACTTCACACATTATAAGACATAACTGCAGTTAATTGGGATACTGTGCATGTACTGTACTAAAACTGAATCTACAGAGTATAACAAATTGGACTTGGACCACCCAGAAAAAATAAAGAAGCGGAAACATGACAGACTGGTTTCTAGGTCCAGAAACATACACTTACTGTCTGATACATTACATACATATACCTTGTATCTACACTCATTGTCCATTTTATCAGCTACACCGACCATACAGTTGCACTTTGTAGGCCCATTGTTGGCATGGCAAACTGCATGTGATCCAAATGTGGCCCTTATATTGAAACTACAAATGTTACCGTATTGGTCCATGTGGTCCATTTCTGGCAGAGATATGGCAGTGTTACCTACATATGAGTCATCAGTGGCCCACATATTAAAAAACATATTTGGCCCACATGTCTAAAACAGATGTGGTCCACTTCTGGCAGAGTTATCTACATTTGGCCCTATGTGACTCTAATCTGGCATATATGTGGCCCACATCTTGCAACCAGGAAGTGATCCGCCCATCAATCCCTGCGGCAAGTGGGCCATATGAAATGGAGGATGAGGGCCAGATGTGGGCCACAATAATTTTGCTATCTCTGTCTCTAATTTTACATCTGCAAGGTGGACAAACAAGGTAGGTGTGTCTAATGTGAGCTAACACGTGTTTAAAATCTGCATCAGCTCTGCTTTATATGACCCACCAGCACAAGATACATACACCACCACCACATCTGTGTCACTTGAGTGCTGAGAATGATCTGCTATCATGTACAGCTTCCAGACATGGAGGGACTACATCTAATTTCACTAGGAGCAAATTCATGGTGGACCAGAACATTCTTTTCCAATTCTCACATAGTTCAAAAATATCTTTCACACTTCAGCAGATGTACAAACCTCTTGCTGCAGATCGCCTTGGGTCAGAGAAAACTTCAGGTGTGATGCTTATCTTCTCAGGGGATGATGGATGGTGACTGGAATTAAGCTGTATTTGTGGCTGGAAAGAATCAAGACTTCAAACCACGACTGTCCAATATTTCTAACTAAATATTCTGCCCCAATCACTGATATTTCTATACTCTGTTTTTGTGACAGTGACTGACATACAAATTCATGCCGAGCCCATCATCAGCATGAGGCTCAATTACATGCTGAGTCATTTTATACACAACTCCAACTGCTTCATTAGATGATTTAATCCAGTTTAAAGGTTACCACATTAAATTATGGGGAAAAAAATCATTTTTGGCGATAGCCAATGAAAAAATAACTTGGGTTGGGACTTTGGCACAAAATCTTTTATTCTTATAAAGGCAAAATTACCAAAAGTACAGATCATAAGAACAAGGATAGTATTTTTGTTTTGCACTCATGCAGCAGATTTGTGTAAACCATTTCTCACAAATATCCTACTCTTCTCACAACCTGGGGAAAAGCATGATGTTTGAGGTGTTTGTGACATAAGCCATAAATGTTTTGCACATTAAAAAAAATGGCAAATGTGAAATAGTAATTAAGTAACTTTTATATATTTTCAAAATTTTCAAAACTATAGCTACAAAGTGCTTCACAATAAAACATTCAAGTAATTAAAATAAATAAAAACAAAGAAAATTAAGTAAAATAAAAGTTAAACATGCTGTATATCACTTATGATCATATTCAAAAGCTCGGGAATAAAGGTAGGTCTTTAATCACTTTTTAAAAGAGGATATGACTCAGAGAGTCTAATATAAGATGGAAGACGATTCCACAGCTTAGGAGCATAAACTGCAAAAGCACAATCATCCTTTAGCTTCAGTTTATTTCTAGGAGTAATGAGAAAACCTTTATTGGTAGATCTCAATGATCTAGTACTGGTCAGGGAGACCATCCACATATATATTTAGGCATTTCACCACGTATGCCTTGTAATGGAGGACCAGTGTTGTAAAATCAATCCTAAACCTTACTGGGAACAAGTGAAGTGAAGCCAGCACTGGGGTGATGTGATCCCTACTCTATGTCTAGTATTAGTTAAAAGCTGAGCAGCTGTGTTTTGAACCAACTGAAGTTTGGCAAGACCACTTTGGCTAAGACATTACAATTGTGATTACAATTGTCCCAACAAGAAGACACAAAAGCATGAATAATCCTTTCTAATTAATAAAAAGTCAAAAACTTAATCTTTTAAATTTCTTAATATGAAAAAAAAAACAGGACTAAACAGGCTTCTTAATATGCACTGAGAATATTAACTGGGAGTCAAAAACAACACCTAAATTCTTAGGAAAATGCTAATTTCTTAGCATTAACTCTTGATGTCAGTGAACCAACAGCCACCTGCATATTACTAAGAATGTTGTCAAAATGAAAAATCAGAACCTTTGTTTCATCCTTGTTTAACTTATGAAA
Source organism: Crenuchus spilurus (assembly GCA_036984385.1). Lineage (NCBI taxonomy): Eukaryota > Metazoa > Chordata > Actinopteri > Characiformes > Crenuchidae > Crenuchus > Crenuchus spilurus. The sequence goes on along the minus strand of BRDA01081625.1, from coordinate 7,176 downwards.
ATTGTCCTTAATAGCTTCAATGTGCTCAAATGAAAATAAAATTTAAAACACCTAATTAGAACAACAAGAGGAAACATATAGAGCAGGGTTGCACAATATATCGATCGCGATCTACAGGTCAATCACAAATGTAGTGTGGGTAGATCGTATGGCATTTAAAAAAAAAATAGACGTCAGCCTATCATCCGTCCTCACTATAAAACATCTCACTTGATAGATATACAGGGAGACAAGTCGAGCACTCCGGCCAAGCAGCTGAATCTGTATCATATTTCACTTTAGACTGCCCACAAGCTCATTGATTGGCTGTGCCGTTTCTTGCTAATGTGTGATTGGCCGTCCCTGCTATTACTCCATCACACAGTGTCTGTCTGAACAGTACGTGTTCACCTATTGTACTGTGCAATATGGGTTCATGTAGTTATTCAAGGTACACCAGCATACATTGTACACATAAATTGTCAGTATATAAATAAATATATATCTTGCATTTTTATATTATCTAGATCATTTTGACTTAGTCATTAGATAAGTAGCTCGCAGGCTGAAAAAGTGTGCACACCCCTGATATAGAGAAAATAGAATTGGTCCAAGAATGGAACCCTGAAGTACCCCACATGTAAGATTAGCCACAGTATACACTGTGTTACCAAAAGAGACAAAAAACTTCCTATTTGATAAATAAGAAAAGAACCAATCAAGGACTGTCCCTGATATACCAGCTCATTCACTAAGCCTGCATATCAAAATATTATGATCTACTGTAACAAATACAGCGCTAAGATCTAGCACACAAAAACAGGCACCTCCCCAGAGTCAGAATGCATTAACAGATCATTCTCAATTCTCCCATGAGCCATTTTCATGTTTTTTACGAAAACCAGGCTGAAACTTTTCAAAAATGCTGTTAGCCTCCAGTGCATGCACAAGTTGATCAGACACCACTTTGTCTAAAATTTCAGATGCTGTAACTGCCATTCATGAAGGGGAAGCATCAAAACAAGCCAAATGGAGAGATTTCACTCTTTAATTTGAGCAGAATCATCTGTACAGATATTTGCAATTTTTTCATGGCTGTGTTGTTTGCAGTGCACAGACACAGGCAAGCTGTAAACTCATTTCTTGTAGTTTATCCATCTCTGCACTAAAATGTGAGCAGCTTTTCCCTCATGCCATTTAACAATCAGACGACCATAATTCAGGATCTAGATGCACAATCAAGCGTTTTTGGTGTGCAGAGAATCACCACTGCTTTATACAAACTGGCACTTGTGTGGAGTATCAGGTAGTCGGCAAAACACTTGGCTTGATAGATAGATAGATAGATAGATAGATAGATAGATAGATAGATAGATAGATAGATAGATAGATAGATAGATAGATAGAAAGAACTTTATTGATCCCTTTAGGTGGTTCCTTCAGGGAAATTAAGGGAAAACACTTCCTTCGAGCCAGATTAATCACTAGAATAGGAAATATTAGTCCATAAACAACCTCAATAAACACTATTAATCACTAGAATAGGAGATATTAGTCCATAAACAACCTCAATAAACACTATTAATCACTAGAATAGGATATATTACTCCATAAACAACCTCAGTAAACACTATTAATCAGTAAAATATAAGATATTAGTCTTTAAACAACCTCAATAAACACTATCAATCACTAGAATATGAGATATTTGTGCATAAACAACCTCAATAAACACTATTAATCACTATAATAGGAGATATTTGTGCATAAACAACCTCAATAAACACTATTAATCATTAGAATAGGAGATATTAGTCCATAAACAACCTCAATAAACATTATTAATCACTAGAATAGGAGATATTAGTCCATAAACAACCTCAATAAACACTATTTATCACTAGAATAGCAGATATTAGTCCATAAACAACATCAATAAACACTATTAATCACTTGAATAGGAGATCTTTGCAATCATTTTCTAACTAGAGCCTATATTTGAAAAAGGTTCTTGTTGAAATAGGTCATAGCACTAATGCAAGCTCAAAGCACATAGCCACCATATATCTACATCCCATAATTCCTTGCATGAACTATGTACCAATAAACTATGTACCTATAAACTCACTGTCAACAACACTAAAAAGTGATGACACCTCACCCATCTACAACAGTAGACTGAGTATCTGGAGCAGCACCACTTGTGAATTTTATCAACAGACAGGAATAAAAATCTTTTGAAGTAAAAGTTTGAGTTGTCACATTATACATAATTTAATGTGTGTCCCAAACTTTTTGTATATATCCATAAAGTTGATATTTTACTATTGGTGACATGTTTAGTTGTTAAGATTACATGATACCTACATAAGGTCATCCTAACAACTGGCATTAGCTTCTGTAAAGCCTTATTCCAACATTGTAATTCTTTTATAAATGCTTATGTAGCTTAATGTCAGTTATGACAAGCTCATGACAGTGTCATAAATGGTCTTATAAATAGCCCCCCTACAAAATAAGTGTTAAAAAGTTAAAGTTAAGAATGTTAATAGAAGTCAGCACATCAATAGAGATGCTAACTTCAAGTCAAATTCACCAACATCATTAATAAATAACATAATTTATCTAATAAATGCGTAAATGAGTTTTGAAATGATAAATCCTCTTTGGACAGGTAGAGGAGTATGATCATTGGTCAGTATTACTGGTCACAACCTCTGAGTAAGGAAACACTGGCATGAGAAGTGAGGATCAAAGAATGCATTTAGAATGAGAGAAAGGATCCTCTGTTCTTTAATCAGTGTGAACATGGGAGGATCACCACTGACCCCTCTAAACCTTGCTGATCAAATAGACTAGCCTAAGATCTGTCAAGGGCTTTCAACTCTGGCAGTCAGATAAAGTTGTCTCTGTCAATAACCTTGCTGGGCATGGGCCTGCTGGGGGGTGTGATCACAATGTTGACTGTGATTTTTCTGTTTTCTGGTTTAAAGTTTGGTGACATCTCTTTCCCACGGCAGGCCGACATCAGGTGGCACTTTGTTCTTCATTCACAAACGTATTAAACTCCTAATTCATTCAAATCAAAGCCATCTCACAGAGCTGTCATCCTGAAACTGGCCTGATGTACCCTTGGCTCAACTCATGCACAGACTAAAAGCCGTAGAGCATCACATGATAGCTGCAAGAGACAAAAAGAGCTTGCTAATTGCTCTGCAAAAATGTCAAGCCAAATCCCTCACAGCTGGAGCAAACTATTCCTACTAATAGAGCCAGAACCCCCCCTTCTTCTTGGTCTGTCTTTGCCTTTCGTTTTCAGGGTTTCACTTGGTGACTTTCAGTTTTGAGTGCTTGCCAGCAGTTTGCGCCGGCTGTCTGGAGGGAACGGGTTCATTGCTCTAATCGCAGGCACACAGGGGCTCAGTGGAAAGGGTTCAGGCGGTAAGGTGGAATAATTGGAGCACTGTTGTGTACTGGAGCCTTTAAACACAGGCAAAATCCTCTTTCAGCCACTGTTGCTGTTGTCTAATGCTCAAGACATAGCTAGCCAGACTTGACCTGGGCTACAGAGCCTTCGTCTTCAATGTCTTTGTCAACAGATTTGGCGTTTTCCTCTGAGACGTTTAAACTGTCCTTTTACCCATTTGCCTTTTCAATGCCCTTTCTTCCCTCCTCGGGGAGGAGGTCACTTTTGTGGAAGAAGCAGCTAACATGCTTATTTATCGTCCTGGTTGTGTCTGTCTGGCTGTGCCAGTAGAGCACCAAGTCTTGGTCTTTTGGGAGATGGCATTAATGTCATGGGAAGGAAAAGCATCCCTCTTTACATCCCTTACCTCTTTATACCCCACCCTCCTCTGTCTCCCGCTCTGCCTTGCTGTCTTCTCCAAGTTCTATAATTAGGTTGCTTTCAGGCAGAGAGGCTCGACATCTATCATGTCGCTAATGCAAGCTTCTTAACAAAGAGGGAAAAATCCTCTGCGTGTTGCAGAAGATTGGTCCGATGATTGAGGAGCGGCATGGATTTGTTTATACAAGGCTTCGTAATGGATGTTTTATCGTTTGGAGTAATGGGAAAGGGGGGGAGGGGGAGGAACGAAGCAGACAACCCAGTTCTACAAAAGCGTTCTGAGAATACGCTGCCGCTCCAAAAAACACCAGGACTGCTATGTCGTAGCTTATATTGACAGCGCTCAGCGACACTAAGCGAGTTTGGCTGGCTGCTGAAAACCACGCATAGAAAGTGCCGAGGCCGCTCTTAAGTACTTGCGCAAGATTGAACTGGAAGCAGCGAAGTGCAGTCCGCCTTCTTGTTTTATTTGCATGTCAGACTGCATTTGCAATGACTGCCTTCCTGAGGGAAGTGGTGCCACAAAGGGAAGAAAAGGGGAAAAAAAAGAAAACATTCTCCACTACCAAACAGAAAGCTCATCTTAACATTAAGCCCCAGCTTTCCAAGCCCAAGTCTGTGCCTAATTAGAAGTGAATGCTGGGAGACGGCCTTATTAATTCTCACTGACATGTCCTCCCTGTGTGTTCCTGAAGGACTGGTGTTTCTTGTCCCCCCAGCTCGGAGGTCCTCAACACAACATGCCCGTCCTCGTGGAGTGATATATTTAAAGCTTGCCATCCTTTCTCTCGGGCTGTTGTGCTCTTTGCTTCGGCTTCCATCACCTTTTATTTTAAAGGCGATGGGGCCCAGCGCCTCAACATAATACAATGGGGTTGTAATGGTTTATGGGGATTTTCTAAGCTCCCAGCATTGTAAATCTGGGTGCCAGCCTAGCCTTATGGCAAGGCCCCAGTCTCCAGTAGCCAAGTTTAATGGCCTGCCAGCCTCATCAACCTAAATATCGATCTCCACTTCACCTTCCTCCATTTTTCTTTAACCCCAACTGTCCGTAAGTCATGTGTACTTTTATGACTTAAAGGGACAAGCATGCTTCAGCTTCCTGTTCTTGAACACGATGATTGTTCCATTTTTCTGTCCAGGCTGCCTTTAAAGGAAAATGCAATTTCAGCACAGTTCCCTCCATCAGGCATGACAAAATTAGCATCTTTACATTTTGCACAGGAACTATGAGGTTAATGTAGCTATAAGCTATAAGTAAATACCCAACCAATTAAACAAACAAACAACATGTCTACATCTGTATATGACTGACTGTTAACCTGCTGAAGTTGACTGTCCTGCCGGCAGCATATTAATGAAATTCTGCAAAAACAATAATAAAAAAAAAAAAATTTTTTTAAATAAATCTGTTTCATTAATTTTTTTAAAATAAATCTCAGATAAATCTGAGATTTTATCCTAGAAATCCTTAAAGGGTCTATTTTTCAAATATATATAGCTCGAATCAAAATATATTTTATATATTTGTGAGATGAGCTTAAATAAGCAGAGACACGATTGTGAGAGTGAGTCAGACAGCTGCGCATTTTTCCCACCAAATAACCATATGTTCATATGATAATGACATGGTAATTCTGGACATTCTATTGATTGTGTTATTGGCTGTGGAATGTGAACCCAAAAAAACCCAAACATCTCAACAGAGGTGATACTGAACAATAGACCTCTCACCTGAGTGTTTCACACCTATCTCATAAATATTCAGTGTAGTGTTAGTGGCTGAGGAATCACAGCCGTTAAGCTTTAGAAATAAAACCACATACAGTTTCTAAAAACTGTAATGAGCAGTGTGTAGCCAATACCTCTGTTTATTCAGGTCAGAGCTCAAAAGTCTTGGCTAGAAATGTTTAGATTTTTTTTCAATTTTATCAGCACATCTGAAAACAGGTTTTTGGAAAGTTTAATTTTATAGCAGATTTAATCAAAATACAGATTTATAACACTCTTACTGTTTTAACACTGTTGTTGCTGAGTTTGTGCTGAACAAAAGCCTGTGTAACACTTAAAAAAATAATAATTATACATTGTAGTTATTTTGTCCTTGACAAAATAAGCTTTTCTATTAAATTCTATTCTAACAGTCATGTTACTGTTATGAGAATATGTTCAATTCTGTCACATATAATTATTCAGTTTCAATAAATGTATAACTGTCACCTGAAAAACTCGAGACTGGACTTATTTGTCTCCATAACCGATGTGTGACGAGTAATGTCAAAAATCTTTGACATACACCAAAATAAAGATTTCGAATTGCCGACACTAAGGAGTCGG